>VCRD01005264.1:0-36295 GCA_006783055.1 Trinorchestia longiramus
ACAGAACTCCACAAACAGTAAGGTTGAAATTGGATACTATCATCATAAACCAACAGAACTCCACAAACAGTAAGGTTGAAATTGGATACTATCATCATAAACCAACAGACTTCCACAAACAGTAAGGTTGAAATTGGATACTATCATCAAAACCTACAGAACTCCACAAACAGTAAGGTTGAAATTGGATACTATCATAATAAACCAACAGAACTCCACAAAAAAGAATGCTAGTAAATACACAAGCAAGATTGGAAACACAGCAAATGACAGACCGTGTGCAGTACTGGCACCAGGAGCAGGAGAGGCGCTACCCACGCTGCTCCCAGGACGCACACACGATGGCTTCACTGCAACACAAACATTTTCTGTGAGCTCTCGCTGGCAAATATTTATAGCATTTTTTAATGCTACATCAATACAACAATTTTCAGTGAAATATTACACAAATCTCAATGAAAAATTGTGAAGAACTTTTCCAGTAACAAGAAGAACTGTTTGTATCATGTTTTCAGAGCTCTAGAACTGGTGAATGTGGTGCGGGGTTGATAAACAACTTTTGTTTGGTTTCAGTACACTTTTTCAAAGAAGATTTCAGGGTCAATTTAGACAGAAAAGAGTTAAGAATAAATTTTAACTGCTGGCCTTACTTATTCGATTGGTAGGTGCAGCAGCAGAAGCAGTGGCTGGCTGATGAGGAGCCTGCCTCCTAGGAGCCAGAGCACCACTGCCAGGCTGCACATGGTGACTCTGTGGTGGAATTTGTGCACTTGACACTGAAGATGACACTCCACTGTTCTGAAACACAGATGACTTTTAGGGCTTTGCAATAACTTTCTATTTTTAATGAACTACCAATACTTCAGGCTAGCTTTTCATTTTTAATGAACTATCATTCTTCATCATAGTTCTAAATATTTAATTATGGACCACGAGTTTCTTGGAGATCATAAATTGCACCACACGTTAGGTAAAGTAGCACCACAATTACTTCATGGAAGTAACAAAATGGCAGATACTCCACGAGTAGCACAGAAAATGCCATGACCTCCTTGCTTCCATATGGTAGCTAAAAATTGCAATACACTCCATAATGATAACATTGGTACTAAGAACATAATATATCACTAGTGGCAAAAAAAGAAAACATTAGAAAAAATTAGTAATTAGCTCCAGCTTTGGAGATACAGTGACATTTTTAAGCCTACATTTTTAGTATGGGGGAAAGTTCATTTTTGGAAGTTGTCAACTGACATCACAAAACTTTCCATGAATGTCTGTAGGTTAGAAACATAATAACTGTTGCTGTGACTGTTTCATAGTGTTTATGTTGTTCTTTTTTCAGAATTTCTGGTTTTGGAATGGTTTTGAAGTGTAAAATTTGTCATCAATATACAACACAAATTAGACAACTTGTACAGGATCCTGTATTTACGAGTCTTGAAAAGTAAAGAAAAGGAAATGTGGGAAGCTTTAATAAGAGGTATACATGGATTCTTAGGCAATAAAACAGATGATGATAACTATTTAGTTTTTGACAGCATTTATGAATAAATAGTATTAACTCAGATGCAACATGTCCCTTAACACTCTGACTGCGACTTCCAAATTAGTGTGTGTGTATAACACGGTCCTTGTACCATATATGGTACACGATGCAGTCAAAGTTAGAATCCATTTTCTCCTCTCTCACCCAAACTTTTTCCCTCCCAGTTCTGGAGCTGTCTGTGATGAACATGGAAANCCCCTCACCACCCCCTGGCAGACTCATCAGCTCAAAATAGCCGGCACGGCAGCTCCACTGTTCTTCTTCTTGTTGTGACTGTTATTTCATGCTATTGTTGCTCTTGGTGCACTTGTAAGCCACGTTGCTGTTGTTCTTTTTGCTGCTACTTCTGTTGCAGTTGTTGTGACGATTACTATCGTTTTCTTCCACCATAATGCATTGCCTAAAAATAAAACTATTATTTTCTTCCATATATATATATATAATTTAATATACTCGTATATTCCACCCTACGTAGACATCCTGGCTTCGTGTTGATTTGAATATCTATGTAACAACTTTAAAAGATATTTTTTCAAAGTCACCTTAGATTGTTTGGAGAGATAAAGAGTGAGTGAACCCAGAAGGAGAATACCAACAGGCAAGATTTACACGACATAAATTCATTTAGTGTGTATAATGTTCGTGGGGACTAAATAAACTTGTTCACTTCTGCTCAATTATGACGTCGTGCGCTTGAATGCTTGTGCGCTAAGTGTTCGAGAGTTTGAGTGCCTGCGCATAACTGGTGCACAAACAAACAAACAAAATCGTATTTTTCTAATAAAGTTGGTACATAAGAAGATACATGGTAAGTTCTTTCAGTTAGGATGCAGTGGCAGGGATCCAGATTAACCGCAAGGGTGTTACTATGTTCACAAAGATTTTGACAGCGGAGTATAGTGGTTCTGCGGACGGAAGTGTGTCGCCTGTTCCGGTGGTTGCAATCCTCCTGGTGGCATTGTAGTGGATATTTATCGCCCTTACTGTATGTAAGCCATCCTGTTGTTTGTGTGTGTGTGTTATTAGAGGGAATTAAAGGCCGTTACAAAGGCCCCAGCGAAGTGCCGGCCCTCAAATCTAAGTCTAAGTCTAAGTATAGTGAAAACAGCTTGTTGTGATATGACTAAGATGGACTTTTTTTCCAGAACGCAAGATGAGTATGCTTGTTCAATTTGGAGGGCACCAGTGTTGCCATCGCGCTGTTCGCCTGTGCTGCCAGATACTACTGATCCTAGGCTTGCTAGCGGGCCTGTCCCTACTAGCGGCTGCTGCAACACTGCATGGCAACACTGGGCCGGACGTCAGACTTGTGGTTGGTGGCTATGGTTCTTGATCTCGTGATTACTGTTACAACTCTCCCTACATGACAGAATATATGTATAATACTAATAAGAAAATTAATTAATAATAATTATTATAACAATATAAAAAGCACACCCTGAAAGTTTTCCCGTACAAACAAAACAACAAAAAACAAAAACGTATATATATTTTTTTACAAGCACGTTGTCATTTAAGAGAGAAATTTATTATTTTCAAAAGGAAGGGCTTGTCAGTTCTCTGATGTCTGAGATCTTGCTATTACGTAGAAGCACAACACCTACTTGTTTTGTAAGTTCACGTAGGTTATTGGGAAGCGTTCATCAGTCTTGAAGGACAAAATTCTGCAGAACCCGAGAAATGTGATGGAGAGCAGTGCAATTCTGCATTCCTTAGTGCAGCTTAAGTTATCTGACATCATTTCATTGGTGATGTTTCTAAATTTAATGCATTACTGGCTTCATGATCAATTTGAAGTCACATAACATATTGCAGAATTTGTGAAGCTCTTCCGGAAGAATTTATATGACAAACAGTAACTAGTTTAACAGATCAACTTGAATGAAACAAAGTTCAGGACGCCCCTGGCTTTCTTTGCCTCATTTAGAGCCTCGAAATATATTGGGTAATCGAGACTGCTCTTCCACCCCTGCGTGAGAACAGAAGCAGGTTTGAATAATTAGCAGCTTCTTACCTCAGAACAATGCTTAACTACCCGGGGCATGAGACCTCCATCACTTGCACTGGCAGATAAATACTGTAACTCCAAGCAGGATGAGTTTCGATCCCATAATTCTCCGTTCTCTTTATGGCGCAGTATCTACATCTACAGAACTGACGTCTACTGCACAGACTGACCATTCTAGCGTGGCTTCCTGAAGAGCTGATAAGTCCATTACTTTACGTCAATGATGGCAGTAATGATTGTGGTAATAATGAGGGTAGCGATGAAGGTAATGATATCAGTAATAATAGTGGTAATAATTTTGATACTGATGATGATAGAATAGAATAGAACAAGGCGATAGGAATAAGCCTTTTGGCCAATTCTTGAGTTGGTACCCAAGTCCCATGCCGTAATTCTAGCCGCCGATGGTTATACACAAACCGACCTCGGTGGCAGCGGGCATCGAATCCGGGTCTTCTCGCATCGCAAGTGGGTTCGCTCAACAGTCCATCAAGCTGGTGATAAAAACGTTACATTGTGCAGGCACTGGTATACATCGGCGGGCTGGTGGTGTGTGTCTGTGGAGGCCTCCTTGTGGTGTTCTGTGCCTCTGCAGCGGTGGACTCCACTTTCCCCGAGGCTACACTTATCCCCAGTGGAGATTTCTGGAACGATCCCTGCGTTAGCCAGCAATATTACGGAGGCTTGCATGGCACTGGTAATCTGAACAAAACTTATTTTAACGACCAACATACATGGTCTGCAAAAGAGGTATGCTGCCAATCAGCGGAATTACCCGACATAAATAAATGTGACACTAAAACGAGCACTAAAGCAAGTTACTGTGCTTATGAGAACAAATGTATTGATGAACACACAGGCATTGAAATGCAAGCGTACACTGAAAGTTGTGGGCTTGAAAATAAGTACGTGAATAGGAACGGTTGTGTCTGTGGGAACTTCATTATCGAAAATAAGCAACCGAATTTACAAGAATATCACACCCTTCATAGAGATGAACACTTGGATGGAGATATCGTTGGAGGTCAGTATCCTTTCTCTGCTGTAGCTGCAGAAGAAAGGGGGATTGGAGAGAGCATTTCGTGTGGAAAGAGTGGAACATCTGAGAAAATATGTAGTTCGTTTTTACATTGCAATAGTGAGAGTACAACGTGTCCAAACTGCAAATGTTTGGAGCATAAAGCTAAAATATTTTGTCCATGCGATGAGGGACCCAAGTTTCAAGTTAGCGCCTCAGAGAACCCTTATGCCATCAACTCTCTCTGCCAGTCGCACAGTCATAGCCAGACTTCTTGTCCAGCCAGTGAAGGTTACAACCTACACAAGGAGATCAACAATAAAGCTGTCAGAGACTCGCCCTCTACAGCGAGGAAGTCCCGCTCTGTTAATTTCTCACCGGCGCCCAGCTGTCGGAGGTGCGTCCGCAAAGTCGAGTTTTGCGGGGCATGCGTGCATAACTACAGGGGGCGTAGCACTCAAACAAAACTACGTCGTGATGAACGTACGTCAGACGGTCTGTGATAGACGACCTTGGTACGGACAAACCCCATGGATAGACCTCCCTTACTCAACACATATACGCAATGCCCTAATTTCTATTCCCTTCCTAGTATTCCTTTCTATTTCACTCCTATACTTAGGCACACCCTGTGCCAAACTCTCCCTCATATCTTTCTTTCTAATATTGACCACCACCACCACGACCTTGGCCGTCCACGTGTTGCTCGGGCGATCTTGGCGCTAGAGCTTGTTGGTGTCACGTAACGACAAACGCCTTGTATATCATCTGTATGCCTTCTGCAAGTTGCTGCGTGTCACCCGTATGTCGCCTGCGTATCACCTGAACGATTTGTGATAACATGCATTTTTAATTCTATTTTCTAACTTTATAACTCTTTAGAAAAATACATGTATTATTAGCTATCAAATTCAATTTACTAATTGTCTCCAATAAACGTTCACAAAAAACATTGTATAACTTAGTGAATTTTTTACCTCATTAACATTACGTAAAAATTTCATGACTGACTTCTATAGCGTTCCAGATGTTGGTCTTACATGTGATCTTAATAACTAGTAGACCCACATGTGAAAATTCATGCGTTTTTTAACTGAACTTTTTCGTTCGATTTGCCAGTGGACGCAGGCTTTGCAAAGGAGTTTCTGCATTGAAGGATGTGCTTTTGATATCTGCAATACAATGCTTACAATACATGTATACCCAATCGAATTTTCTTATATCTAAATCCTTAAGAGCTTGACAGAAAGACGGACCAAGCAAGCAACAAACTGTGTATTATTATATAGTGGAATAACACGTAACTGCAGCAAAATGTTGTATCAACCAGATAAGTAATAAATATTGAAGCAGTTTGAAGCCCCTGGTATACAGGATACAAACAAAAATAAACAATCTTTATTTCCAATCAAGTACACAGTACATAGACATTTAGTACATTGGTTTTTAAATTCTTAAGGTTAACATTCTTAGAGTAAGGATGATGGTGAACTCCATGCGACGATCCTGGGATGTGTCCATGGGCGGGCGTTGAGGTCTTACCGATAAGTGCGAGCTCACGGCGTGAAACGAGAAACAGCTCGTATTCATTGCCGGGTTTCGAACCCGCACGCAGTCTTTCTGCACAAGCAGAGACCCGATACAGAACTCGGGCCGCAGACCACTCGACTACGGTGGCTGCTGCCTCTCACCCCATTGCTTTGTCATGTAGGAAGTCTGCTTGCTAGTGGCGGTCGCTACATGGCAGTGTGCCATAAAATAGTTAACTTGTGAACAAGCTCCTTTCGGTTACACAACAATTATTCTGAAACATCATACCTATACCCAAAAATAATTTCCTATTGTTTTCAAAACAAATAGCCTAAATCTGTCTTAAAATACAGAATGCTCGTCTAGTCTATTTTAAATCAACTTTATAAAGTTCAAAGTTATGGATGGAGTTGGCTTTAAATCCTGGTTTCTTAAGCATTGCAATCACTCCAATGCGAAAACAAACAAAAACAAAAACGTATATTTCCGATAAAGTTGGTACATACGAAATGTAACAGCATACGCTAGTCAAAACGATTGGAGTTAAAACTTGAGAATTTGTGAAACTTAATTTTGCAACCACATCTCAGTTCTGCTAAGGTGACGTCATGAGAGGAAAAAAATTAAAATAACTTTATATCCAAATCACGTATACGGTACAGATACATTGGATTTTTAGTTATTAATGCTAACATCTTAGAAGTAGTGATGATGTGTCAAGTGACTATTCCCGTCCTCTGTGTTGCAACTTGAAGTAAAGGCTCATAGGGGCACTTCGATGAGTTTAATGAAGCTTTAGGACTACGTTTTTCTACTGGGAGCCCGTGGCCACCACATGGGCTACAGATCTTTGACAAGCGGACAGCCAAAAGCTGCGAATACGTAACTCATTGAAGGGAAAGGGGCTACAACTATTAAGCGACTCGGTAAAGGAGGGACGTGGGAGAATAAACCAATAAAGGTTAAGAAAACCTGGTTTAGTCTTATTCTGACATTCAGCGTCGCATCATGCTGGACTCGTGAAATGAGAACAATTGAACTATCTGCCTTCAGTCAGCGCAGGGTGTGCGCTAGGGAAAAGGTTGTATCCGTAAGTATACCATCATAACCATGAAGTTTGGAGTAGCATAGGCTGTTGTCACAACTTGATAGTACCGGCATATTTCACAACTTTAGAGTACAGACATATTAAATTGCATAAAAGTAATCGTTTATTCTACAGCCTACAGAGACAATTTAAAATACAGTCAAGCATCAGTACATGTCGTAATTAAAGTCATCATTTAAAATTTGAAAAGTTTGTATAAAAGAATAAAGTTCATATCGTGCATGAATAAAATTGATTGTAAAATGTAAACACTTGTTATTGGGAAGGCCAGCCGTTGTAAATTAAGTACGTATATAACGTTCATGGTATTATAGGAATCACGTAATCAATAATTTGAAGAAGCTGAAAATTATTAATTAAAAATTATGAGCAATATGTTTGATTATTTACTGGAAAAAAGCGTCGTTAACTGTTATATTGTCGTAGTTAATATATGTTTGTACGTAGTTACGTAATTGCTACATCACTAGATTGGGGATCCACACCACAGTACAGTAAAGCTTCACTGTACTGCGGTCCACACTCCACAGTCCACACTGTGTTTTGGACTACAGGGCCGTATTCCTCCGAATGGCCCTTGAGAAATTAGTTTAGACGTTCTTGGCTCACAGGAAAAAACTCTGGGATGCCACCCTGTTGTATGTCTGTGTATTAAAAGCAATAAAAGGTCATGACAAAGGCCCCAGCTAAACGCTGGCCCTCAAGTCTAAGTCTATAAGAGTTCTGCTGGCCCAGTTCTTATCTACTGTGGAAGGTTGAAAGGTCTCAAAAAGTAAAGGATACGGACAGAGATCTTCACTCGCCTAAAATGCCGATATGAATTTTGTGAATCCCTCTATAGAAATCGAAAATTTGACAAAATCCTAAGCTGTAATACAGTTACATGAGTCCAGGCTGGTGGGCGGAGTGTCACTATACTTGCCAGAAGCCCATTTGGAGCCTTTTTTGGATGTCTCCAGTTCTAACAACCAACTGTAGGCTGGAGAAAGACGCTTTTGGTTGAGAACAAAAGGAATGTAGATTAGTGCTGTCACTTGATAAGTATTACCTGGAAAATTTGATACAATAACAATAGGTAATGAAAAGAGGTCTGAAATTGAAAGCAAGTTACAAGTAGTTGAAGTAGCCTTTAGTTTTCAATAATAAGTTATATTAGGCAAGAAGGTATATTTTAACATAGTGAAGGCTGATTATTAATTTAGTTTTTATTAATCCATTGCAATTAATTGAAGTTCCAATGAAGAAGATATATCTTTGAAAAGTTTGCTTAAAGACTGGATGAAAATCCCAAATTAGAAAGGTTATCAAAGTTGTGAAAATTACTAACATTTATATTTAATGAACATAAATCAAGTACATGTCAGAGTATCATTGTTTGAAACTCATTCTTTATTGAGTGACATTAATGTTCTGCTTTTTGCAAAGTTTAACCAAAAATATAAGAGCAAGGACATTCTTTCAGTTTTAGCATTTGTATTGATTATTAAATAAACACTATTTGAATAAAAAAAAATATATATGTATATATATTTATAATATATATGATTCAATTAATGTTTTAATATACTTCCTTTAGTGGATTTAATTAGTTAAGGTATTTCTATTTAATGATTATCAGGTTGCAGGATAAGTCAGCTGATATGTCTACTGCACAATTTTTGCTCAGTCTACAAAACTATTAAAAATTATAATAATAATAAATATAATGGTATGTTTAAGCTAATTATAAAAATCTAAATCCACTTGGATTTAGTAATAATACAAAATTTGTTAGACTAAACTAATAAATAATACATTTTCATAATGAAGTAACACAAACAAATTGCACAGTAAGAAGCAAGTTCTGAAATTGTACAGTATATTATGATTTTAAAAGGTAAAACTTTTTTGTAAAAAAATTGCATAGAAGCTTTTGGTTGTCCTTTCAAGAGTGGAAGTAATAATTCTGTGTTCAATTATAATTTGCCTTAATCTAATTCTAATGAGATTTTTGCATTCACTATTGACAAATTATTTATTCTTTAAATACTGAAATTGAACTACTGTTTACTGATTAATCAAGTTTCTTATTTTGTGCAAGGGTATGTATGTTAGGTTTGAATTATGTGTCAATCATAGAACTTTAATTAATTATGAGTAAAAGTGAAAGTACATCTCAGCTTGCTGCTCCTCAACAGCCTGTAGAGAAGCATTCTCCATTGTCCCTGCAATATTCTCATCCACGAGAATATCAGGTAAGATTTTCAGATACTTTATTGTAATTTAGGAGGTGTTTGGAATATATATGTGTATAATAAGCACGCAGCAAATTTCTTATATTTTCTTGGTCCTTGATATTTATTTTCAGATATGCTGATCAGTTCAAATTCATTATATGAAGCAAGATTATTTTGTAATAACTCACTTTGTGTATTGAAGGCAATCATACAACTAAAATTATCACTTGCATGACAATTTGAGATACCTGCATTACTGATGGTCTCATGTGGGAACTGGGATTTCTTCTCTAGGTTTCACTACAGGTCATCAGTCAATGAAATTAGGTTTGTTTGAAGTCACAATGAAGTGTAGTGTCTAAATTCTAGAAGAACATTTTCAAAGTAAAAGAGATCAGGAGTGTCCCACTGTGAAAGATTTTGTAATGGGATAATTACTCAGCTGATCTAGAAAGTAAATTTACAGTATGTTAGATATAAGTATTTTACCTGTTCTAGCTTTCTCATCTTGGTTACTGAAATGGAAATAATTTGATATATGTATACTGTTTGCTCAAATTTATGTATGAGGTGTTATTTAGACATTTTAAAGTTTTCAAGTTTTGTTAGCTTTAGTAGATAGCTGT
This sequence comes from Trinorchestia longiramus, assembly GCA_006783055.1. Lineage (NCBI taxonomy): Eukaryota > Metazoa > Arthropoda > Malacostraca > Amphipoda > Talitridae > Trinorchestia > Trinorchestia longiramus. Next base: position 10,056 of record VCRD01005264.1, read on the forward strand.
ATGAACCAGTAATAAAACTGGATTTTCAAGGAATAGAAATAGGAAATGATCTCCATGCTGGTGCATTAGTAATGACCATGTGCTCAGTAAATCTTTAAAAATTCAAACTCTCCTGGTTTGCAGGCAGAAGTTTTAACCTCCTGTTGTGGAAGTGGGGAAATAAATTAGCGGTATTTTGTATCTTTAGGCTTGGTTCCTTTTCAAAAGCATCCCGAGCTACTGACGGTCGATTCTGTTCCAACCTTTGAACTTTTGTGACTTAAGGTTAACCTCTTTCTCTACCAAGGGCACCTCCCATTACCATTGTGTTCACAGTATGCAAAGTTACCTTTGAATACTGTGAACACAACAGTTTGTAGTCTACTGAGGTAGACAAATGGCTGACAGATTTTCTTTTTCCTTTGTATAGTTTGCAATGTTGCACTTATACAGTTAGCTTTAGCAGAATTACTTTTGACTTTTTTAATGTATTGTCAGTACAGTGGGAATTTTATCAGTCTGAATACTTACAAATATATTTAATTAGAGTCATTTTGATAATTAGTGTGTTATAATTAATCTGCATTATGTATTCTAATGGAAAAACAATGGGTAATTATACCATAAAGGGACTTTTCAGTGTGAATATTGTATATGAAAAAATGCAGAGCTACTGGGTTTATAATTACTAATATTCTTTATTTATAGTTTAAACTTTACAGCTGTATAAAATAGTTGACAAGAAATCTCTTAATATCTGAGAACATTCTGATTAAATTGAGCAAACTTTACTGGAGAAATTGTCAAGTATAATCAGTCAATGTTCAGTGAACAGTGAATGTTTATAGACATTTGTATCATGGCATGTAAAAATTATAGTTTCCTTTTTCATTGTGATCCAACCTTTTGTTTTTTGGTCAAAATTTAGCTTTAATGTCATTTACAAAAATGTTGTGTGTGCTAAGGTGTCTCTTGAAATTTTATCTTTTGTCAGCTTCTTGCACAGTCCAGCTCAGTTCACGCCACCCCTAAGCGGAAGACTGAGCGAGTGCTGAGTGCACCTAGTGCTGGTGCAGTTCAAACGAGAGTTGTGAGTATTCTTCATATTCTTCATGAGGATTATATTGTACCAATGGTGAGGTATATTATTATTATTATTATTATTATTCATTACTCTGATTTATTTACTAATGTTTCAATGGTTACACAGGTCAACAGAAATGAATTTTTGGAATGTTTCCTTAACCTTTTTTAGTTAAATCTTATAAATTTTATAGTAAAAAAATGACAAAGAAAATTTTTTATTCTGGAAGCATCTCTACACAAAAGGAGCATCCCTATACAAATGGAGCATCCATATACACAGGGATCATCCCTATACACAGGGGGCATCCATTTACACAGACCAACAGTAGTTGGCAAGCATAGCTTCATTTCACCAACCTTGATATCTTTATTCTATTAGGAAAATATCCTGATGGAATCTTTTTCCATGTTCATCACAGACAGCTCCAGAACTGGGAGGGAAAAAGTTTGGGTGAGAGAGGAGAAAATGGATTCTAACTTTGACTGTGTCGTGTACCATATATGGTACAAGGACCGTGTTATACACACACACTAATTTGGAAGTCGCAGTCAGAGTGTTAAGGGACATGTTGCATCTGAGTTAATACTATTTATTCATAAATGCTGTCAAAAACTAAATAGTTATCATCATCTGTTTTATTGCCTACGAATCCATTTATACCTCTTATTAAAGCTTCCCAAGTTTCCTTTTCTTTACTTTTCAAGACTCTTAAATACAGGATCCTGTACAAGTTGTCTAATTTGTGTTGTATATTGATGACAAATTTTACACTTCAAAACCATTCCAAAACCAGAAATTCTGAAAAAAGAACAACATAAACACTATGAAACAGTCACAGCAACAGTTATTATATTTCTAACCTACAGACATTCATGGAAAGTTTTGTGATGTCAGTTGACAACTTCCAAAAATGAACTTTCCCCCATACTAAAAATGTAAGCTTAAAAATGTCACTGTATCTCCAAAGCTGGAGCTAATTACTAATTTTTTCTAATGTTTTCCTTTTTTGCCACTAGTGATATATTATGTTCTTAGTACCAATGTTATCATTATGGAGTGTATTGCAATTTTTAGCTACCATATGGAAGCAAGGAGGTCATGTATTGGTAGTTCATTAAAAATAGAAAGTTATTGCAAAGCCCTAAAAGTCATCTGTATTTCAGAACAGTGGAGTGTCATCTTCAGTGTCAAGTGCACAAATTCCACCACAGAGTCACCATGTGCAGCCTGGCAGTGGTGCTCTGGCTCCTAGGAGGCAGGCTCCTCATCAGCCAGCCACTGCTTCTGCTGCTGCACCTACCAATCGAATAAGTAAGGCCAGCAGATAAAATTTATTCTTAACTCTTTTCTGTATAAATTGACCCTGAAATCTTCTTTCAAAAAGTGCACTGAAACCAAACAAAAGGTGTTTATCAACCCTGCACCACATTCACCAGTTCTATTATAGAGCTCTGAAAACATGATACATACAGTTCTTCTTGTTACTGGAAAAGTTCTTCACAATTTTTCATTGAGATTTGTGTAATATTTCACTGAAAATTGTTGTATTGAAGTAGCATTAAAAAATGCTATAAATATTTGCCAGTGAGAGCTCACAGAAAATGTTTGTGTTGCAGTGAAGCCATCGTGTGTGCGTCCTGGGAGCAGCGTTGGTAGCGCCTCTCCTGCTCCTGGTGCCAGCACTGCACACGGTCTGTCATTTGCTGTGTCTCCAGTCTTGCTTGTGTCTTTACTAGCATTCTTTTTTGTGGAGCTCTGTTGGTTTATTATGATAGTATATAATTTCAACCTTACTGTTTGTGGAGTTCTGTTGGTTTATGATGATAGTATCCAATTTCAACCTTACTGTTTGTGGAGTTCTGTTGGTTTATCATGATAGTATCCAATTTCAACCTTACTGTTTGTGGAGTTCTGTTGGTTTATCATGATAGTATCCAATTTCAACCTTACTGTTTGTGGAGTTCTGTTGGTTTTTGATGATAGTATCCAATTTCAACCTTACTGTTTGTGGAGGTCTGTTGGTTTATGATGATAGTATCCAATTTCAACCTTACTGTCGATTAGACTATGACAACAATATTGAGTCGATTGGTCCATTCTTCAGTTGCTACCCGAGCCCTATGCCGAAATCGTATCATTGTTTTGTTGTATTAATAAATCTCAATGTAAGAAAAATAAGGGATATTGTGATGTATATATTTGTGTTCTGTTAATGTGATGATTGTGTTCCATTCGATGTTTTGTACTGTGCAATAAGTCGGCAAATTTCTGGTATGCATCATAAAATTTTTAGTATTTTATCAGGAAATGAATGCTAGTGAAGATGTTTAAAATGTTTTCATGCTAATGCAGAAATCTACTAAACTTATTAACCAATTTGTTTGTACAGAGCTGTTTGTTGCATCATTTATAACATCATTGTGAAATGTGGTGTCTCTTCCTTGATGAAAGTTGTTTCTCGTTGCTTTTAATTTCTTGGTCAGATGTACCTGGTGTGTGTTAACATCAGGTTATTTTGTGCTTACTGTTAGCTTCAATGCCTGGTCGCATTGTAGAGTCTGGTTGTAAAATATCTGGTATGGAATTACTTCCCTGGTAAATGCTTAATTTCCTTTTGTTGAAACCACAGACATGCCTTGCAAATCGTATAGGCCAGTGGTTCCCAAACTGTGGTACGCGTACCACTAGTGGTACGCGAGCACTTTCGGGATCATGAACAATTTTTATTTTATTATTTTTTACTTCACAAAAATGTTTACTGCCTAACACAGGATAATCTGGCAATGATTTGCAACTATCGCCACACACCACCCACCTTGTCCCAGCGGCCCACAGTTAAATTCAAACAGTACACTTACTTAATACGCTAATTATTAGCGCATTTAGCAAGATAAAATGCAACTAATACTACATATTAGCAGCTAATATGTAGTATTCGTTGCATATTGACAAGAAATAACATATTTTGTGGCCGACGAACCAGGTGGTACGCGGCGACTGTACGGGACCTCCAAGTGGTACTTGATCACAAAAAGTTTAGGAACCACTGGTATAGGCTACAAATTGAGTGTTTCTTTCAAATATCTATTGCATTGCTTCGAATAAAGATATTGGCCTGTTATTTGCATACCTGCCATTCAATAATTGTAAATCATTGTTGCATATTGTACCTCTGAATAACACATATATGAATGAATATAAATAAATATTGGTTGTTATTTTGACCGTCTTTGCTTGTCTAGTAAGTGGGAGTGCTGTCTTATAAATTTTCTTATTTTTAAATAATCCATTAAAAACTTATGAATGGCACATTCTTGAACTACAGGTATTATTTGATTCAGCTTTTTTTGGTCAACACTTTGTGTGTGTGTGGGTCATATTTTCTGGTTTATGTTTTCTGAGTTCACACTCATAGAACTGCATTCTCACACGATTGCTTCACAAATATGCCATGAATACTAGCACAGTTTTTGGTCATGATTTTTGGCTCAAATATTTTTTGCTCATTCTGCTCAATGGTTTTTAAATTGTATACATATGACTTTTGAATTAAAAATTCAATAACTTTTAAGTGAAAACTTCTCAGTATTTTTCAACTTTTATGAGTGAAATTTTCATTTACATGTTTCATTGATTTTTTGTGTTTGCTTTCTGTGGTTATTTTCTTTAATTTGTTGAGTTTGCATTCTTCTGTGTGGCTGTCAAATACTGATTCTCTCTCACTGTTGTTGCAACTTTGAGGAAGCTATGCAATAAGGTAAGAATTTCTTATTTTGTCATCAGCTTTGTTATTTTCTAGAAATTAATGCATCGATTTTTTTGGCATTGTAGTTCTTTCCTCATGATGGAAGTACACAGCGGTCCACAAGCTGTGCACATAGCCATGTTCTTGTCTTGTTATCTTTGTTTATTATTTACTTGTAAGAGTTAACTTCATTTCAGCCTTCTCTAGTAACGTTTTCACTGGTATCGTAATTGAACGGATAACATTGGAAGCTCTTGAGTATTTTGACTATTGTCACTATTAAATTTTAGGGCCTATTTATTTTTTGCATGCTTTGCATAAGGTGTTCTTTGTTCTGTAGTCTGTATGCTTGGTAATACAGACTTACTAGGGAGATGCTAAGTCATACACGCCGTAGTGTCGGCCATGCTGGTGACTGAAGTTTGTTGTGGTGGTAGTTATTCAATTAAAGAAGCTTAGCTTTAATTTTTCATCATAGGTAAGTGTACCAAGTGTTGTGCAACTACCTTTTTCTCGAGTATCTATTTCTGCTTGTTTTTCCTCTTATGTATTCTGTGGTGTATGGATTATCTTTGAAAAGGTACATCCTGTTCTTGCCAGAAAAATGTAAAATAAATTCTTAACATGTATTAAGATTCCCATTTGTTTAGATAACTTGATGAAGAATGTACTGTATTTTTCCTACTGTGCTCTAAACACATTCTCTGCAGGGTTTCTTATTCTTTCAATTGCTTTATAAAAATGTTTAAGTCAAGAGCTGTGAAAAGCTGCAACTTTGAAATAATCAATTGACTTTCAATGACCAATACTTTGTGTATCTCTTGGTACTTTTGATTTACTTATTTTTTGCATCTATGTCCCTTTAATTGGCATTGCTTTGCTTAATTATCGTCGAGATCACATTTTATCTTGACATCTGCTTGATTTATAATACATATCAGTCATTGTCTCCTGCTACATCAATTAAGATACTGAACGCAAATGCTGCTTCCCTGTTTATTGTCATGTGCATTGTGACGCAGTGTTTTTGTCCGGTACTATGACGAGTTCTGTAAGGATAAATGATGAGGTTGTTGGTTGATGATTGTAATTGAGACGTGACTAAATACTACTGGTAGCTGAACATATAGCCACTAACGTTAATGCAGTGTGCCATGTTTGTGTGTTGTGTGCCATGTTTGTTGTGTGCGTCGTGTGCTGTTTGTTGTGTGTGTTGTGTGCCATGTTTGTTGTTTGTTGTGTGTTGTGTGCCATGTTTGTTGTTTGCGTCGTGTGCTGTTTGTTGTGTGCCATGTTTGTTGTGTGTGTTGTGTGCCATGTTTGTTGTGTGCCATGTTTGTTGTGTGTGTTGTGTGCCATGTTTGTTGTGTGCGTCGTGTGCCATGTTTGTTGTGTGCGTCGTGTGCCATGTTTGTTGTGTGCGTCGTGTGCCATGTTTGTCGTGTGCATCCTGTGTCACATTTGTTGTCTTCACATTACGTTGCATTTGTTGTGTTTGTCTTGTGCTATGTTTATTTTCTATGACATGCCTTGCAAGGTAAATTTTATTTTGCTTCTGTCGTTTAGCATTTTGAGCATGTGTCGTTTAATTTCTGCTTTCTGGACATGTGCAATTTGAGTGTGTGCAAAGGTACTCACAAAAATACGAACATAAAATTCGATTCTGTTGATTTTCTAGACCCATTTTCTGATTTTCTGCTATCAGTTAGGTTAGAATGTAGGTAGACACACAAATGAAATTCTTCCTTGAAATAACTTCTATTGTGATGCATTTTATGCATCTAATCTAGTTTTAAATCATTAGATGATCTGGCTGCCATCTTCGCCGGATCTAACCTCTCGCTAGATTGTGGTTTCATAATCTTAAAGAAAAAGTTCATAAGATGAGTTGACAGTTCGCGTTTAATATCGTCAAATTAGAAGGGGGAATACAAAAACTTTTTCAGCTTCTACTGAGCCATTAAGTGATGGATTCTGCACTTGACTCATTAAAATCATGAGGAATAGCGCCAGGTCCTGTACAGCAAAATTAAGCATTAGAAAATTGTTAGAAAAACATTATTTTGAAACATGAACGTTCGAAATACTATATTTTACTAACTTTTCCTTCTGTTAACCAAAACCTCATTTGTGCAAATTGAAGTCCCTTTAAACTATAATAATTTGTCTGTTTACTTCTGATTAGTTTTTGTTGTTGATCTAAGTGTAAATATTTTACTTGACTATTAAATTTGTGAGTAGGTACTATAAAATAGTCTTCAAAGTAGTCTAGTACTGCAATGTTCATGCCATGTTTTGCTATGTATCTGAACCTGTCCAGTGTTTCTTTTGGACTACAAATGTGTGAAGAATTCCATTAATACATGTCTTTTTATATTTCAGGTAACGAGGGGACCGTACAGTGGCCTCGACGAGGATCAGAAATGTCTACCATCTCTGAGAAAATAGAGCTCAATTTGCTCAATGTTGCCGCTCCAAGCATGAATTCTCCTGTTGCTACATGGGATGTATCGTCTGTCGAAAAACGATCGTCTCCCCGTAACAAAGATGATGTCGGTGATTTTTCAGCTGATAATTCAGCATTCCAGCACGATGGAAAACCAAAAGTTGGAGAAAATCCATATGGAGTTGAGGCTCATGAAGCTTCCGTAGGAACAACTTCTTCTTCCAGTATTACAAGTTTATCAACTGAGAGATATGCTGTGGCTGTCCCTACTTCAAATACGTCTTTCAGTTTTGTTGGAAAAAATCCAATTTCTGGTCGAAAAGTTAGCCCATCCTCGGTAGCCGGTTTTCAAGCGTCTTCTGGTACTCGAATAAACTCACCTGCAGTAGCTGAAACTCTTTTATCCTCTCCTGCCAAGACGCCAAAAATGAACGTAGAATATTTTTCTAAACTTGGGGAAGGATTTCCTTCTAAAGCTTCAAAGCAATCGTCATCACCGTGTAAAGAGAACCTGACCTCATCTCATGGTGCTCCTTTAATGCAAGAAGTAGACTTCAAATCAGGAAGTACAGCGTCTTCCTTACTGTCTCCCATTTCTGAACAATCTGCTTTAATCAACTCCTCGACTAGAAAAGGCGAGGAAAAAGTAGTAAACGTGGTTTTACGAAACGATACAAAGGAGCACAGGATAAAACTGGTTAGTCAGAGAAGCGTGAGCAGAACATCAGTGTCAACAACAGAAGGGGCTTCATCGCCGGGTAAAAAATCAATCACGTCGGAAACTTCGTTGTCTCCTTATGAAGAAACATTTGTTGAGCCTGTAGCGAATCCTATTAGACCGTTATCATTACAGTCCAACATTACTCTTCATATTAAACCAGAAGCCATATATTCTGGAGTACCTCGACCTGCCCACACAGCTTTACAGATGGAGTTTGATAGTCTCGGTACTCCTAGAAAGAGTTTAACATCAATAAGAAAGTCTTCTCAAGGAATTCTTTCTCCAGAGAGTGAAAATAAAGGGGATGTTTGTATTGATATGTTGAAAAATTCTCCCTTGAAGAAATCAGATCCAAAAACTCCTGGAAAGAAAGCTACTTCATTTTTGACAGAACTGTTGTCCCAGTCTTCCAATCGACGTTCTTCTAAAGCATCCACTGGCTTATTGAAGTTTTGGGGAGGAAATAAATTAAAAAATAAGAAACAGGAGTTTGGATCAACAGTTGCCATGGCTGGATCGAACAGTTCAAATAGTGACTCAACAGCTTCAGAGCTGTCAGAGAACAGTAGTCTAAAGATAGGTTTACTGGAGTATAGTATGTTGAAAAGTGAACTCAAGCCCCTGCCGAGGTCTGGTTTATGTAATGAATATTACGACGCCAGTGCTGCTAAAAATGGACAGTTTCCATCGACTCGACACGACAGCAACAGTAGCAGTTTGGGGTATGGAGAGAGCAGCAGTTTGTTGGCCAATACAGAGCCTGGGACTTCGTCTTCACTTTGGTTATCCAGTAAACTGCCTTGGCGAAATACGTCAACAAATGCAAAGCAAAGCCAAACCAATTCAGGGACTTTGGGCCAATCATCTCAAGCCCGAGAGTCTGACTTTGTTGTGCCTGATGCTGAGCAGGACGATGATGAGGCTTGGTTTGACAGTGTCACAAAGCTGAACGAGCAGTGGTTTAAACCTGGTGCTGTGACTGCTTTACCTGCGAGCGATGGACTTCTGCTCAAAGACGGCATGGTGATGGCCTCTACTGATACCCCTGTCGGCAAAACAGACGTAGCTAACTTACGAGGAGTTGCTCTTTTTGACGGACTGGGTTTGGGTGATGGTCAAGGCATTCATAATTCTGCTCATGATTCAGTTGCTAGTGGCTTGCTTAATATCAAATCTAAACAACTGGGCTCAAACAACAGTTATGGTAGCCTAAACACTCCTATTAGTAAAAATGCTACGACATACAAGTCGTTCGGAACCACCATAGGCCAAAATTCTTCGTCAACAGAACTTTCGAATCATCTTGGGTGTGGTCCACAAAAAGCGTTTGGTGGAAAATACAGAACTCCTTTAGCTTCCAGTTTGGCCACAAAATATGAGTTTGCTGGTAGTAATTCTGGGTCAACCCCGGCTTTGAACAAGCAAACGAACTTGAGGAAACAGCTACACACAAGAGCTGGGCTACTCAGGCCGCAACTGCAGAGGAAGTCTCACTCTAATCTCATGAAGATCAACATTGATGGTAACGTGAAGTGGTCTCAAAGTTATTATTCGAAATTGATCCAATTTGTATTAGGAACTCTTGAGACAAAGCAAGTTATAAATCGGATTTAACACTGTTTTTCTAAAAAGTTTTCGAGATCAATCAAAAGCATGATTCACATACGGGCTTAAAATTGTGTTTTGAGCATTGGAAACCATTATATCTCACTTGTATTGATGCTTACAGTTGAGGTCTTCAAGCAACTGTAGTTTTAGTTTAGGTGTTGCTCTTGTGGGGGAAAAATTGATTTTTATGTTTGAATTCAAATTTGTGTGCTGGTATGGAACTTGAAAGTAAAAATGTCTAGGAGTACAGTGATCAGGTGTTTTGGAAAAAGGAAGGAATGTGAAATTGAATACGGAGATTGAACATGGTACTTGCTATAAACAATTAGAAATTAGGTGAGAATTATGCATGAATGGCAATGCACGAATTGAAGAGAAAGTGTTATAGTTGTTTATGTGAATAATAGGACATTTTTTGTGACCTAGCATTTGAGTTGTAGTTATTTATGTGAGAGATAACACTAATTATTTATTCTTTCATCCCTCTTAGAAGATTTCCGTGGCTCATATAGTCGTGCCGTGCCATGCATGCATAATAAGCAATTACATTGTCTGCATGCTGTCAATTTGCATGTTTGTTTCTCATATTGAAGGCTCCCTGTGCTGAAGGTATTTGTGTTTAGCTTTCAATAGTATGTTGTTCATTGTTTCCGAGTTACTGTTCTGATAACCGCTTAACGCTCTCAACTTGAAGCGTTTCATTGCTGCAGGAAAATATGCATATCAATAATTATTGATTTTTATATATATTCTCCTTTTAAGGGAAGAAATTTATGTATCTTCTAAGGTATCTGCCATAGATGTGATATAATCCACAAAATTTTTGCCCTGAAAGTCATTTATTACAATGATCATTCATCTTTACTCCTGATCTTATATGCTTCTTGGACATACTGTATTTTTTTTTTTGTTAGCACGTAGCACATCATTCTAGATGATCTAAATATCTGTTGTTATTTAAAGTACGTGCACGTACCATGATATCCAGCAATTATTCCTGTGACTTCTGGTTTGTGGTGTGAAAAAATATTTATCTATTTTTCACTATTGGTGTACGCTTTCTTTTTTCCCCTTTTCTTTGACCACATATCTTGATTGCTGATCACGTGTTTTCCACCAGTGGTGTGCTTTGTGTCTTGAAATGAATAACTTCTAATTACTCCTTAGTTTGTGTAAGCCCTTACAAAAGAAATGTCAGTGGCGTCAGTCTTAGTTCATGTGAACACAGCTGCCAGTGTTATTCTGAGCTGCCTACTATACTTTATCAAAGTTGGTTGTGAGAATTATGTAGGTTTTTGTGTACCGTAGGATTACTTGAGGTTTATTTTTTTTGGGTGGATGTGACTGATATGACGATCTTCTGCTCGTAGTAATTGTTTTTCTTAATGTCTCTTCTGATAATTTTTCCGTGTGTGAGGTAATGCTCGTAGGAACAAGCCCATTCATCTTCCGTTGTTTAGTCGCACAATATGAAATATATTAATCCGCTTCTGAAAGGATTTTGGGTTATTTGTTACGTAGTAATTACGCCACCATTTTGTCTTAGTTAGATTACATCACTCGTGAATGCACATTCGTCTATGTTGGTACCCTGAAAAAATTTGAAAATTGTTATGACTGATAAAGGACAAAAATTTCTCCAGTATTTGAAAGTACTGATTTGAGGTCTGAATAGAACTCCCTAGAGTGCGAAAAGAAATAACAAACGTGCATATGTAACTAAACAAGCTACATGAAAATTGGTCTTTGTCTCTAAATTACTTACGGGTATATCCTTGCAGTGCGTCTTCTGAAAGCAGCGTCAACACAAAATGAAAAAAAAAAGAAAAGTAATAATTTGAATGGTTTTGATGTGAAACCTTCAAGACTGACAAGAGTCCTTAACCTGCAAAGCTTTTTTTTTATCTGAACGAACTTACTAGCTGCTTGTGTGTTACTCTTCCTCCTTCTACCTTACCTTTCTCTTACTCTTGTACCTGTGCGTTATTTGTGCTCTTTCCACTCTGCTCTTTCTTGACATACTTCATTCTATTCTATGTACAGGGTGCGGCAACATAACTTCCTTTTTCTAAAGCACTTTGCTTTGAAAAAAGGAAGTTATGTTGTCGCACCGTGTATATTCTGGCTAATGAGTTACGTCTGCACCTTGTGTCACTTGTCAGCTCCCGGCCGATAGTTATTTTTTATTCCGCTTCCGTTACTTTCTTTTTACATTTATATACACATTTTCATTCATAAATTCCTCATTGCATCTGTAATTAGATATATTGGTGGTAGTGAGACGTGGTCTTAACAGCTGTGCTCTACAGATGCTGGAGCAGTCAAGGAGATAGAGGCAGGCCTCTTGCGTCTCATGGAGGAGTTCCAAGCCGGCAACCTCACTGCGTTCGGTGGGTCACGTTCCTTGCTAATGTGAACACTTCGGTGAAAACTTCTGTGCTTGTGTGAACACTTCAGTGAACACTTCTGTGCTTGTGTGAACACTCCTGTGCTTGTGTGAACACTTCTGTGCTTGTGTGAACACTTATGTGCTTGTGTGAACACTTATGTGCTTGTGTGAACACTCCTGTGCTTGTGTGAACACTTATGTGCTTGTGTGAACACTTCTGTGCTTTGGTTGAGTGCATTCCCCGGCATCACGTTTATCGCCTCTGTTTTGTGAACTAAATGTTTCTCAGGTGTGCTTGTCCTTGTAATCTACGTCATGCAGAATCAGTGCTCATGGTTGTGTGAGTCGGCTGTAGATTTTGTGTTATTCATGTATTTTTGTCGAGGATTTTAATAAAAGGAATAATCGTGTCCGGCTGGCTTCCTCAAAACAAGGCTTTTTTCCTTCTTGTACAGAAAGTTCTGCACCAAATGGAACAATTAAATTGAAATCTGAAAACCTGTTCCATGGCTTCCCATTGACAAGAGAGCCGCAGATTTTCATATTGTTTCTAAATTTATTTATTTGTGCTGTTGAGGAGAATGCAAGGAGCCTAGTGAACGTAAACCTACAGTGTACTATACTACATTCTTTGTACTACGTGTGACACTCAAGTACACGGTATAAATGCTACTGCCAGTAGCTGCACACCCCTGTGCACAGTGCAATTACTGTTAGTGACTGCACATCTAGTTCACAGTACACTTACTGTCATTAACTGCACACCCAGTACACAGTACACTTATTGTCATTAACTGCACATCCAGTACACAGTACACCTACTGTCATTAACTGCACACGACGACCAACTATGACATGCGTGCAGGACACGACAGCAGACTACGGCAGATGGAGGCGATAAGAGAACAGCAGGAGAGTCTGGCAAAGCTGCATCAGGAGGTCGGAGGGTCGCAGGTATTCTCTAGTTGTCATTTGGACTCGAGGCCTTGCATAGTGAAGTGATCACACTCATTTCTAGGTTTAACATGAGGGAATTACAGTCAACAAAAATGGGCTTATGTTGTTGATATGTATGTACTTGTAACGTCATTTTGTTTCATTTAGTTTTTGGTTTCGTAAGCGCATTTTTCGGTTGTCTACACTATTTCGTCATTTATTGCACCCTGTGCAACCTAGTCCCAGTGCTACGTATTAAAAAAAAATTGAAGTGCGATACATTGTATCAATTTTGTGGAGCTAGTCTCTGTACATTAAAGTCAGGGTTTTCTCTACATTTAATCGAATTCTTATTATTTTGTCATGTCAGTATCGTCTAGTGTTTTCTTTTCTTGGAGTAAATTGAGTTATGTTATTGGTTTCTAATTCATTGCTTTTAATTGGTGTGGACCGTAGAAAGAACAACAAATTTGTATGTCATCAGAAAGCACGTGGGTCTATCAGGCCCTGTGTTATTTTTCTTGTTTAAATAGTTCTATAAATACAAAATTTGTAGTTACCTATGTTATTGATGTATTTGTGAGGAATAAGGTTAATTTAAATAATTTCAATAAACATCTTTCTGGAAAACGGGGCTCGTAAGCCCGATGATTTTTCTAGGGTTAAACACTACTTTTTGTATTTACTTAATCATATTTGATTGATTCTGTGCAGATTTAATTTCAATGTTAGTCCGTCTAAATTTTCATTTGGCTTCTTTAGGACCTTTACCAACCTCTGTCCACCGAGGCGCTGCGCATCAATGATGAAAACATGAGCACCTTGATGGGCAAGCTGGCATGTCTCTCTGTGGCCATAGAGAAGCTGGAATGCAGCACTGCTCCTGATCGTAAGTCGTCTCATCCAGGCCAACACGACTGTGTTAAGTCTCCCAGCGATCTCACAGCTCCGAAGAACGGGAGCAGTGAAGGTATTTTCGAATCTTCCGTTCCCGCTCAAGTAGAAAAAGAAGCGTTAGATGAGATAGACGGAGTTGTTTTGCGCAGGAAGGGAGCTACTGCTCTGCTGCAGAAGAGCATGAGTCTTGGCAAAAGCACCTGTGCCTCTGCTGGAGACATTGAGATGAGTAAGATAAAGAAAGGATCTTCTGTTGCTCGATCCAGTAGCCAAAAACATTCCGATCGCAAGTCAGGTTTTGACACGGTAGCTGCAGACGAAGGGGGTGAACGTTCTTCAGGAAAAGAGGCAGAAATTGCCGTGAGACCTGCCTCTGCTTTAGCATTCGAGTCTCAGGAAATAGCCCCTGAAAATATTCCGCATGGGCAACGACACCGTCAGCATCATCATCGTCATCGACACAGCCAGGAAGACCAAAAACACACTCGAAAGAAATCGAACAAGGAAAGTGTTGCTAAGACAGACAACGCTGTGTTAGTTGATCAACAGTCAGGCCGTAAGACAGACTGTGGTCTAGATGCGACTGAAATGCAGCATTTTGGCTCACACGATTCTCATGACAGAAGCTCTAAACGGAAGTCCCACGATGGGACTTCCCATTCTGCCGTGACCATTCCTCAAGTTTCCTGTACAGATGCTGACGTGATACCCACTCAGAAGCAGCCTCCTACATTGCCTGCACGGCCTAACCGGCCTCTGCCCTCTCCAGTCCCTCCTTCCAAGCAATTCTCTTCTCTTCCTTCTAATCCAGAACCTTCTTCTCTTCCGTATATTTCTGCTCCTGGGCCACCGTCTTTCTCTGATTCAAAGCGTAGGCCGCCATCACTCTCAGACTTCAAACAGGGATCCCATTCTCCGTTCCTGTCCAAGCATGAAAATTCTTCTCCTGTTAGCAAGCCAGGATCATCGCCGCTTTCTGGTCCTAAAGTTTTTCTTCCAGCATCCAAACAGAATCCATCTTCTCAACCTCTGTTGACCAATGCCAAAGATCCAAGTGCCATATCATATCGGTCTACGGCTCCTGTTGTGCCAACCACCACTTTGCGTTCTCAAACATCAGTGCCTAGTCAATCTAAGGGCATTGTTCATCAAACGAGTACCTATCCACATTCTAGAACAGTTCATGCTAGTCCAATTTTCAGCGGTGATGCTCCAAACCCGACATCATACACACGTCATCAAACAACACCCATCCTCCCGGGGTATGGTTCTACTACACGTACTTCAACGTCGACGCCTCCTGTTGCTTTAGTTTCTACAACCCCTAGCTTGTACACCCAAACACCCTCATCGTTCAATTCTACTGACTTTGGCGCGCACGCTCAAGAGCCTCTAATTTCGTCTTCTGTCTCCAGTTCTCGCTCGCAAACTCCAATGAGTTCAGCTGCCTCTAGTTCCCGCACAACTACTGTTTCAGGTTTGAGCTCTAGGATTCAAACCCATCCCCCTGTATCTATCCATGCCTCTCTCTCTCATCCAAGCAGCAGAGTTGTTACAGTGGACTCTACAGGGTCGCCTGCAGTACCATGCGCTCTTGATAGGCCTTCTAAAAAAGCATCAACGGAGAAAACTAGTTTAATTTTTGGAAGTCACGAACGGTAGCTGCCGCAGTTCTCGTCCATTTTTATGTTTTAGGTCTACCCTGTATGGTGAACTTGTCGGGGAATGCACCAATTATCTTATTTCATAACTTCACCAAATTCTTTGACGAGTAATGGTTACTTGAAGTCATGATCATTGAAGTCATATTTGTCTAAAAGTGATTGTTCCGTAATGGTATTGAAAAAAAAATTCAGTCCGTGTGTCGAGCTCAAAGTCAGATGTTGATATATGGAAAGGGCTGGTGTAGTGCTTATGAAAACCTGCGACAATTGTCCTTTATAGAGCATGAACCTCCTCGAATAATTTGTTAGAAAATTTGCACAAACATTCAACCCTAAATCTCAACTTTATTATCTATTTCTTCTTCGCTATACGCGAAGATTATTACGGTGCAAGAGAGACTTGTTCGGATTTTCTGAACTTCCATGGATTTCAGATGGCAATTTCTATACTTTTTGAACGTCATTAACTAATGGAAAAAGTTTTGCCTTGTTCAGGTGCTACGATTAACAGTTTAGTGAAACCTTAGAAGAAATTTGAAGAGAACAAAAACAGTCTAGTTTATCTTTTCTTTTTCCTCTGAGACCAAGTTGATGATGTGAATATCTGTCAGAAATGCTATATTTCCGGATGGATATTTTTATGAGATGTCGTTGTACAGCAAGTGCATTATTAATGATCGAAATTAATACGATCTATGTATATTTCTGGAGGAGATTAGGCGTTTGTTGTGCGGTGCTCGTACTATTGATATAAGTATTCTTTCTCTCGTGTTCCCCAGTCATTATATAGCTGTGAACTGTGATTTTAAAGTAGCTACCATGTTGTCATAGGAAAAGGTTGTTTAATCTATTCAAATGTGTTCAATTTAGTGAGCAACTGTTGGTTTATGAAGAGGCTGATGTGTACACAATCTGGTGTATGCCAGACGATGCGTGACAATATTATTTATATGGAGGTCTCTCTTAACCTACCGCCTTCTTGATGAATTTTGATGATGTAGTGATAGCACAAGCCTTGGTTTCTTTCTTCATCGTTAGGGACTTGCAACAGCTAGTAAGTAGATATTAAGAGCTCATAATGGGTTATTAAACAACTTTATCAGCGGACAGTTGGAGTTGACTACCTTATCAGCGGACAGTCGGAGTTGATGACCGTATCAGGTTTAACAGAGTTGACTATCTCATCAGCGGACAGTCGGAGTTGATGACCGTATCAGGTTTAACAGAGTTGACTACCTTATCAGCGGACAGTGGGAGTTGATGACCGTATCAGCGGACAGTTGGAGTTGACTATCTTATCAGCGGACAGTCGGAGTTGATGACCGTACGGTCAACCCTCGATAAGACGGACTACTAGGAAGCCACCTGGAAGCCAGGATCACCTTCCGTGTTATCTAACCACGTCCTAACATCTTCAGACACTTCTCCTTCGCCTGCCCTTCTAAGGATATCCGGACGACGTCCGTCTTATCCGATATCCGGATTACCGAGTTCCGTCTTATCGAGGATTGACTGTATCAAATTTAACAGAGTTGACTACCTTATCAGCGGACAGTCGGAGTTGATCACCGTATCAACGGACAGTCGGAGTTGATGACCTTATCAGTGGATAGTGGGAGTTGACTTTATCAGCAGACAGATTTTTCTTGCAGGGTCAAATGGAGAACAATAGACGCAGTATGTCTGCTCAACTCGCTCCGTTATATTACAGTGCAATCAAAAGCTGTTCGTCTAGGACATATTTCTCTGGATATTAAGAATCGGGATGTTCATTGAATTTTGCTGAATTCGTGGTACCAATTTTGTCGGTTGAAATGTTTGCAAAAATTTAATGGAAACTTATGCTATCAGTTATGTTTTAGTCAAAACATTAAAAAGTGCTTGTCAATAAATTGAAATTAAGTAGGACTCCGTTTTTCTTCGCAAGATTGGAAGCAAAAGAAATAGCTTGGTTCTGAACATGTGTACTCTATGTTTTAATATATTAAAAGAAAAAAGTAATTTCTATGTACGAAATAAATTTTACGAGAAAGTTGTCATCTTCGGTTTGTAATTCTCATTGGTGAATAATAGAAAGGCAGAAATTTCACTGTGACCGATACTCCTTAATCCTTTCGATCCTGTTGGGACATATGTATCTGCACCAACAGAAAGCAAAAGCCGGATCGACAGGGTTAAAAGCGAAACCATATTACATACTCTAATTTAAAATAAATGTCTATCAGGATCCAGGTCATAAAGTAACAGTACGTTGCTGGAGGCTGTTGTGGGCTCCGTTAAATAATTAGGCTAGCTGTTTTTCCACTTTGTCTCCTCTCTCGTAGTAAAGGCCGATATTCCGTGCAATTCGAGTAATATTCGTCGTTCATACAGATGCAGAATTTGTACAGTGCAATTACAATTTCTCTAATACATTCAGTTTTGGCTGAGATGAATGTTTCGTCTGGAAGAAGTAAACAATCGAATTGATCCTGAACATCATGTATAATGATGTAGTCTTTCAATTTTCTTCAGCTGATCACTCAGGTGAACGGTGATTTTCATAGGAATCCAGAATTCAGTTCATCAATTTTATTTGTTTTCCTTTGTGCATTAGTGTTTGTGGCTGACGTACTTTGAGTGCAGCCTGGCTGTCTAGCAGCGTGGATATTGTTTAGTATTATATTTTTCCCTTCAGATCTGGTCAACCGTTGCAGGCAGTGATAAAAAAATACATATGTTGACTGGTAGTGCAACCAAAACATCTTGCTAACCATAGCCGATAGTGACGATGGGAGACCTACTTGTATATGTAGACCTGTAGTACTTTTTATCTTCATAAATTCATGATCATATTTTACTTCTATTTATTACCAGAGGGGAGCTTTATTTGAGAAAATTGTAATGATCAGATGAAGTTACATATCAATAGATATATCACCGCAGGCACGCAGAAGTAGCTTGTTCTTCATTACACATCTGAGGAACTTATGCATCTCGAAGAGTAGGTTAGATTCTTCTGACATAATCAGCAAAAAATGCTGCTAGTATTTACCCTCGTCTGGTTATCTTGACACTTAGCGTTAATGGGAGCTTGGATTACAGAATCAGACACACTTAAAAGAGGAGTCTGTTCTCCGTATATTTTTGTTGTTAGGTAGGCATTATGAACAGTATGTATTTTCAAACAGAGGCCGGCCTTCGACCCAAGAGAAGTCGATGCTGTATATTACTTCATTTTTTAATATCTTTTTCAGAGACTCGCTGCTCCTTTAGATCTTTAATTCGATGCTCAAATTCGATATTATTGATCTACGTAATCAACATTGTTTGTTTTGGTTTTGCGATAACCATGTGTTCTACCTCCCCAGTGTTCATAATTTTTAGCTTTTATCCCAATTTGTTTCCTTCTTTCACTTAATTTACTTCTCCATAAAAATGTTATTCGTGCTTCTTGTCTGTGTAACTACAAGCGAATTCCTACCCAATGTATGTTTCAACGAAGACATATTTACCAGGCTGTGAATTTTATATTGAAATTTATGCTACTATTTTTCCCATAGCTTTTAGTTCCTTAATTGTGAGTGCCGTCTTTTTTCTTGTTTAAGGAACATTGAACCAATTAGTTGCACAAAGTTTGTAGTTATTAGGTCTATCGAGCAGTCACCGTGTTACAGGATTTTTATTGACTTGGTTGTACAATTCATTACCACACTTATTTACGCTACTGCACCTCGTGTGTACATGGGCGTTAAAGTTGACGTACGATCGTGTTTTTTCATTGTGTTGAGCTATCATTGAAGTTAAGCGTCGGCAGGTCCATTGAAAACCATCACTTCCAATGTCATCAGCCATCTACTTGGAGACTTGAGTGGATATTGTGGCAACGTCTTAATGGAAATTTTTTTCTAGTATTGCCGTTATAATCAAAGTGTGACATATTTGTTAGTTTTATTTATTGGTGCCTTGTTTTGATTGTTAATTTGATTCTAGTAGTTCTGTGTGGAATAGCGTGTACGCAGTCTAGTGATATTTTAGGGATAAAAAGTATAGACTGGTCTCGTTGAAAGTTGCAGTTTTGTTGCCACATATCAATAAATCAATAAAATCCAAGGCTTATGTGTCTACTCGTTTTAAACAGAACGTTATCCATAATCCTGACCTAATCAATAAATTTCAAAACGGTTGATGCCGTGAGGTGTGCTGCTGTGTCCGAAGAATTGGGAAGAGTTAGTAGACTGATTCATCGAGCGATGGGTTGAGTATTTTGTTACCTACTCTTTCTTAACACGTTGCCTCCGATTGCCTGATTGGTGTAAAACTTCACTTTGTACGCATAGTCACTAGAAGGATCTGAAAAAATTACAGAACTTAACCTCAGTGGTACACATACGTACCACTTCGGAGTCAACGTGTTAAATGATGAGAAGAGGCTCAAAATAAACAAAGAATGCCTTTTAACGTTGTTGAGACCACTGCATTACCGTTGAGATCACTTTTATCTGGGACTACTGTTTATAAACGAGAAATTTTGTAATGATGCTAAACCTCCAGCATGATGTAGGCTGAGCCACTGAAGCGCTAACAAACTTGATTACTACTTCTACTTACACTTCTTTTTTTTTTATTCTTCTCTGTGGAGGGGACTAATGGATCATTCAACGAATTCCTACTCGTCTATATTCCCTTGTGTTTCTGTTTTGTATGTGGGAAATCTGCTTCATTGGTATAATCAGTGTTTCGACCGAGTGCGTTCGTGTTTCTCAGTTTAACATACAAGGTAGGGAATGTGTTTGAGGACATTTTATGTTCATATAAAGCATTCGATTCTAGAGAACTATTATTGAAAAATACCACACATAAGCATGAAAATACATTTATTTTTCAATATTCTTATTCGCCCTCATCGGCTTCAATAACTGTTTCAATGCGAGATGGAAATCGTCTATGGACGAATAAATGATTCTCGTTTATTGCCAACATCATTCTTACTTAGCTTATGTCAGCTCTCAGCATAATCTTTTTGTGATATGATTATGCGAACTCTCAGCCATCCATTCCTGAATTACTTAAACCCTGTGTGTTGGTGCTACGTCTTGCTGAAGTACAGGGTGCGGCAATATAACTTCCTTTTTCCTTTCAAAAAATTATGAAGATAGAAAGTTGTGTTGCTTCATCCTGTACATACGAGTACTCATTGCGTGCGTTGTATAGCCAGAACTTAGCAACTGTTTCCAAAACCTGAGGCAGCTTGCTAACTTTACGTCTTTTGAAAACAAGGGAGTAAGCAATAGCTGTCATTCATTGTCGACCCAAAACCAAGGTCGTTTTAGGAAATTTTGTGTGCATAATTTTTGAAACTTCTGAAGAATTAGCGGGATGTATTTATGCATTTACGGTTATGTATTTCAGGAGAAAGATGAGCGTCTACTTTCACAGTTTTCTGGAACAAAGCGAATATAAATTTTAATAATGAACATAGCAGTTGCGTCCTTAGTATTTTTCGCTGACTACATGAACAGTGCACTGGAGGGAATGTTCAGGAGATTACTGGATTCCAAGTAACTTGCGGTAAGTAATTCCAAGTCCAAAACTCCTTTTCTTGTGTCTCAAGCTCCTCCAGTGTCTAGGGCTTCTTCAGTATCTAAGGTTCCTTCTCCAGTGTCTAGGGCTTTTTTTAGTATTTAAAGCTCCTCCAGTATCGAGGTTTCCTTCTCCAGTGTTCAAAGCTCTTTCTCCAGTGTTCAATGCTCCTTCTCCAATTATCTAGGACTCCTTTTTCAGTATTTAAAGCTTCTTCTCCAGTATCAATGGTTCGTTCTTCATTGTGTAAGGCTCCTCCAGTGTCTGAAGCTGCTTCTCCAGTGTGTGGGGGTTGAATGTCCGGAATGCGAGTTCCAGTGTCGGAGGTTTTTGCTCCTGTGTCCAGGGCTCTAACTCCAGTCTTGAGTATTCTCCCGTTGAAGTGTTGCACTATGTTCTTGCTGGTGTGTACGCATTAAAATAACCTATTGAGAACCTAGAAACATTTTTCTCTTGTTTTGAGTGCACGTAGAGGATACTGTTGTTCGATTCTTTCATATTTCTAACTATGCAATACTTGCTTTCTGTATTCGGAGGACTTTCGTCATTGCATGGATGCATTGCGGTCACATGTTAGTGCCATGTTTTAAACCTTACCATCTCACTGTTTCCACTTTCTTTGGCATATTCAAGACAAATTCAAATCTATGAATCGAAATCTTTCTAGGACAGTCGATTCAGCACAAACCAGCGAGCTGTAATCCATAGTCTCTCCAAATCGTCGTTCATAGCATATTCAATTTCTTCGAGATCACGTGAATTCCTTGGCTGCAAGCGTTGAGTTTATCTATCTGAAATAAATGTAAGCTGATTGTGTCTACCCACGTGATGAGACCTAGAGTACTTTATTATGCGTTCATTAGGGGTGTGTTAAGCAGCTTGGTCAGCGAGTCCGGTACAGCGTTACAGTTAAGCCATATTCCATTTTTCTCCTGTTATTACGTTATTTTCTCCTGTTACCATATTCCAAACGGCTCGTTCCTATTGCCTTATTCTATTCTATTCTACTTATAGATACCCGACTTACTGTGCGAAATACCACAAGCGACCCTGTGAATCAAGTTGCGACCCTCTGTATTTCAAATATTTTATTCCTGTTATACGCAGTCGCTGTTTTTGTTAGAAATGCTTTCAGCGGATGTGATGAGGAAGCTTCTTTGAATCATACCTGCTTCTATTGATGATGAGTGCTCTGTAGTTTTATTTATTTATTTATTTACATACCTGATCATACATACTTACTTTACAGCTAATTGACAATTGAAGGGTGGAAAGCACTAGTGGACTACTTGCATTTTTTTCCACAGGAGAAAATGCAAGTTGTCTACTAGTGCTGTCCACCCTTCATATAGTAAACTACTGGATCGTAATCGCCTCTGTCTGCGCTGTGTTAGCGACAGCACGGGAGTGGACTACTTGCATTTTTTCCCGTAGAAAATATATTATATTTACCATGGGAAAAAATGCAAGTAGTCCACTAGTGCTTTCCACCCTTCAATTGTGCTGAGATGTCTTATATGTGACTATAATGTATTTTGTGCATGTTTTTGAAATTCATGAAGAACGTGACAATACTGAACTATAACATGAAGATCTAGTCATTGATCAGTTTGTTCATAATATATATTGTTGGTGCTTTTACGAATCTCATTACGCCTTTTTTTGATCATGGTATCTGTAATTTCATGTGCCTTTTTCAAAGGATTGATCCTGACGAGTCTTTCATTATTGATGTATTTATGTGTGTATTATTCTGTTAATGATCAATTTAATTTATAGTTATGCAGACTGAATAAGCCTGGGTGTACAATAGAATGGCAGTGAAAATTTGTCACCATTCATGAAAGAAAGCGTTGAAGGAATTTATTTATTCGCGATAGTGAACATAGGAATTATTTTTTCAATACTCAAGGGACAAATGAGTAACTCCTTGACAGAGCATTAAAGTTTGAAGACACGTTGTGTCTGCAGCTGTTGCTTTACCATGACAAGGTCCGGAATGACGTACATGTTCTAGCGATGAACTCCGTTCTATCGCTCCAGTCTCTGCAGGTGTTGTGTTCTGTCCATACGAGAAGTGCTCTCATCCGTCGATGAAATCTGCTTACATGACTTTTGCTGTTTTACCGAAAATTGCCTTTGATAATGCCCTAAATTTAAAGGATCATATATCTGCAGTCTTCTATTTTAATTTGTTGAACGAGGTGCTGCATTGATGTTGAATTGAATATTCGAAATCTGTCCCTGTATAAAATAATGTATCTCTGTACTCTCCTTTTATGTAAGAGGAGGAAAAGGGAGAAATTCGACTTTTCCTTTCTTTCAAACTGGAACATTAACCTACTGTCTTACATCTTGGCTACGGTGGTCAAACTAAGAATATGATAATAATTATAATAACAATAATAATGTACTACATCTTGTGTTTTTGAGGAAGAACTGCGGGAAGCAACAGAAGCTATGATACAAGGCCTGTAACTTAATATTTACCGCAGAGAAGCCATCGTAGCGGCTCTTATGTTCCGATGCTATTATTTTCCCATCTCAGCGAGCCAGTAAAAATCAAATAAACGGACTTGATTATATTAACGCTTTGCTTATGGTCTGGAATCACATCGTGCAATATCTGCAGAGACTGGCTTGGCGAACTTCCTGTTTCACGTTTATTGGAGCTTCGCGGACGAGTCCATCCAGCTCCATATCGATGATTATGGTTACTCTGAGGTTCAGCACCGAGGGGCTTGAGGAACAGACGCGTCTACCTCAGAGTGGTCATGTCATCTTCCACGCCTACGTTAATTTAAAAGAGAATGCTTGGCGTGAAACCGAGCTCCAGTCAAGAAGTGTCAGAGATTTACTTCCTGCGTGTATTATTCGTTTTTTTAGTCAGTGGCTCTCGCTTATCATTCCAAATTTTAAATGTTCTGTTTACGATGCTGTCAGTTGTTCATCTAATCCCTCGCTAAAGTCGAAGTCCTTTGTGTCCACTACTTTGTTCGTGCCCCTTTACGCGTCTTGCTTAGTCATCATTAAATATATTAGGAAAAGTACCCCAATTAACAAATATTCGCTTCTGTCTACAACCTAGCTTTTATGTTAACAATAGAGCGACTCGCTCGTCTAATTGGAAGTCATACTGGTGAGTTGTAATACGAGTATTCAATTCTCTCCCACTCAAGTTATTTCAACGTGAGGAATTTTCAAATCATCCAAGTGCTGTTGTATACAGTGGACGATCTTGGTGGTTGCAGTACTATTTTGTTTGTAAACATGGTATTGCCAGCTGTTAAGTGAAATATTCACGAGTTTCTTTCTATTGTTTCTCTAAGCGGGAAAATAATGTAATGAAGCCTGGTTTCTGTTCATTGTTTATTACAAATTTGTATGGTTCTGTAGAAGGAACCGATTTATGGACTGAAACAGAGGTAAATAGTTTAAATTATTGTTTTGCAAGGTCATTGGTAAAGAGAGACCGCGATAGTTACATGCGATCAAGTACCTTTTTTCAATGATAGCTGAGCCACTCAATGGTTCTCACTCGTCCACGCTGTTCAGTAATACGTCATTCCAATACTGAAGGCAACACGATTGAAAGCGTCCGAGTCACACTTATGACACCGAAGTATTTTTGTTTCTACCTGCACACGACTTTTGTTTTGCTTCAGAAATCTTAAATTGACTACTCCAATAACTAGAACGAGAATCCTAATATCAGTTTAGAGCTTATGGTTGTTCACAAGCAATTACCTTCTATTTCCACTATTGGTTTATATTGACTTACTTAGAAGCAGCACTTAACATTTTGACTGTGATACGCTTCATGTGTGATACACAAGAATTTGCTTCATGTACTAGATAACTTGGGAGTCACAGTCAAACTGTTAATTAACCCTTTACTGCCTGAATTACTTTTACCAGTTCACTCCTGCACTGCTTGTGTTAGAACTAGCATGTTGGTGCGAATAATAATGCAACACTTGACTGAACATAAACAGAACATGTTCCGTACTCGTCACGCTCATTTGCTAGACTCTATGTTTTTAATTACATGCGCTCTAAGCATTGCTTTTCACTGTGACGAATTTGTCACAGCCGGGGGTAAAGGATTAAGACGTAAACACGGATGTGAAAACCTTTTCTAACGTTCAATTTCTCCGTACGTGCAGAAGTAAGCTAACCTCCGACCTTGCCAGTCGCAAGTCCGATTGTCTATTTTCGGAGTGAGGTGTTTTCGCTGTTACTCGTGTGTTCTCGCTAGCTACTTCACACTAGCGCTACCATATGGAATTTTGAACATTTTAACGGTACGTTATACAGCTCTAAGATTAGTTGTATTGTCAAATTTATTTTTAAAATTTGAACTAAAATTTGTGTAGATATTAATGGAAATTTTAATTGACAACGAGTTCAATATGATCAGGAATTCAGACACCTTGTAAAATCTTGTTCACTGCATTGATTGAATATCACAAAACGTGTCTTAAATTGTTCAATTCTGTCTTGTGTCTTAGAAAACTAGACAATATTCTAGATTTTATACATTAGTTATGATCTCAAAATGTGTTCCATAGTAATCTTGAAAAATTTAGTTTATCAACCTCCTTTTTTGTATGCATTATCTAAAGATATCTTAAAAAAATGATGGGAATTTATCTGAATACTACAGAAGTTGAACCTGCAAAAAAAAACAGAAATTTTTTTTACCAAGTTTTATTTATTTGTCAAATTATTTTTCTTCATTAAGTTAGTTCTATTCAATACAGTTTTTCTTCAGCAATTTTTTCTCCACATATTCTGGCATTTCATCTGGCTTAGCTTCATCATTAAGCTCAATAGCTTCATGAACATCAGTATCTTTATTGAGTTCAGTGGTCCATAAAATTGTATTTGTGTCATATATTCAATCTTGAGTTTTATGGACGTTTGTGAGTTTGTCAAGTATAAACTCTTGACTTCAGTTCTGTAAAATAGTTCATTTTCTTGAGCCATTGCTGTGCTATGAACTAGTCCTGCTTCATGAACTAGTCCTTTTTCATGAATTAGTCCTGCATCAAGAACTAGTCCAGCTTCATGAACTAGTCCTGCTTCATGAATTAGTCCTGCTTCATGAATTAGTCCTGCTTCATGAACTAGTCCTGCTTCATGAATTAGTCCTGCATCAAGAACTAGTCCAGCTTCATGAACTAGTCCTGCTTCATGAATTAGT
>VCRD01005265.1:13280-29672 GCA_006783055.1 Trinorchestia longiramus
GACCGTCTTGTGTGACAACAGACGGACAACAGTGACCATCTTGTGTGACAACAGACAGACAACAGTGACCGTCTTGTGTGACAACAGACAGACAACAGCCGTCACTCTCTACATGTGGTCACTCCGACAGTTTTCCTCTGGCGGTGTTAGGTTCACACGCTCGTGTAAGAATTGCGTCCAAAACTTGCTTCTTGATTTGCTGTTATGAAGTCAGACGTATGACATTATGACTCAGCAATGCTAGCATCACAACCAGAAAGCTACATACACCCGCTATTTTATTATGATAAATCACATTCATGTCGCTGATCCCAAAGCCCGCTTCTTAATAGTTGCAAATCTAACTGTTCAATCCCTAACACTCCCTCCCTCTCTCTCGTCCTCGAGTCTACCAACTATAAAATTGTTGATATATCAAATTATGGCGGTTTAAATTTAAAAGCCAATATGAATCAGCACCAGACATGGAAACATGTGATGACTTGTTAGAACGTTTCTGATAAAGATTTAGAACTGAGCAAGCAGCTGCAACAATTTAAACTTATATTTCGCTGTTTTCTTTCTAGCGCCGTACAAAAATTAGCACGTGAATTTAGGGTTTTAATTGAATAAGTATTCGAGTGAACAAATAACACATCAAGATTACTAGCATACAAATTTAATAAAGCATGGAAATCACCGTGAAAACGCGGCCTGCAACTCAACACTCGTCAACAAGACGCGTCTCAAGCACACAAGGGTCGAAGTACAGCAATTGATCTGTAACTTGAATCTCAGGTCTAAATTCCGTAGATTTTTCTGTATTACGTCCACTCGTAATACCATTTTATCTTCACGTTTTTTCTTGAGTTTCCATTTGAATAAATTGGATGCTGAGGTCTGAACAAAATTCACCGTTCGTCCGATACGATTTGAACGCAAATTAACGAGCGCGCCCGTAAAGATCATATGAACATTAGAAGATAACGTTAATTCTAGCAATTGTCGGCATTGCTTGCGTAAATAAATAACACGATCATAAACTGGCTGGATGTTGACACCTACCACAGCGTGAACCTAGGTAACCTTTCCTATACATCACCTGTCACTGAGTTGCATACACTAATTATGCTTAAAATAATTAGCACTTAACAACTAGCTGTCTTATTCGTTTACAGAGAATGTATGACCAATTCATTCTAATGAATTAATCAAGTAATCAGAGGATAAATAAGTATAAAGAAATGTAATAAACCTGTCACGTAACTAGAAGTGTCACATCTTGTAATTAAAGATGTAAAAATCAAGCAGAGGAACACATCACTTCACAATACTTGCAGTTATATAAAGTTTGGAAATGAGGAAAAACAAGAGAAGGGATAATTACACTTTAAATCACTCACACGACGTCTCACAAGTTGTAGGGAAAAGGAGAAAGACCAACAAAAATAACAAACAACTAAAATTTTAATGTATGTGATTCTGCCAAACTTTCATCAAAATAAATTTCTTTGGTTTCATTGCTACTAAAAACAATGAAGCGAAACATTATCAGATGAATTTTATAAGTAATTATTTCAGTTGGAAGTTAACAGCAGCCTTATAAGTCGTGTATAGTAAAGTTGCTTGTTACAGACTGGCAGATGATGTTAGAGAAATTATGCTAGAGAAATGAGGATGATGCTAGAGAAATTATAATGTTAGAGAAATGGTGACACTAAAGATGGTTGAATTAGGTTTCATTGAAATAGTCCGCAGCTCAGACACAAATGATGCTTGTGTAACAACCAGTTACCTGTAGAGAGGGCATTCCTGAACAGCGCTATTCAAATATTCAGAATTATGCAAGGCTAAAATAGAGCTATAACTACGTGACACTCATATCTTTCAAAAAAACTCTAACAACCAGCAATAATAACACTAAGTCTAAACAAGCACATAAAATCAATATAAAACTGTTAAAGGCTTCATAACTACACTGCCTAAGGCAAAATAACACGAATTTCATTTAAATAACGAACGAATAATGAATCACAAACGAAACCAATGTTTATGATCGAGCATGGCATTCTTTAACTGTACACGCTGTCTTGAGCATCAAAGTAGCAATAAGCAGGAGGTGGAGGCAGTTAATTAGCAATAAGCAGATAGTGGCAGTCAATCAGCAATAAGCAGGAGATAAGACAAGGGCGGACTGGACACGCGATGCTGTAAAGTATGATAACCGCAACCACGGATCTGCCGCAGATCAACCAGCACCAAATTTTCAGGCGACAGACAGTGGGAGCTTCAGTAGAGCACTTTAAGAAAGCAACAATAACTTTTAAAATCAGGCAGACACAATAGAAAAACCGACCAATTGCAAATACTAATTATTGTAAAACACACCTATATTCGATAGTTAAGATTTAAACTAATGTGACTGAGATTGAAAGAGTTTTAAAATCCCTGAAGATGAGAAATGCGAAACAAAGACCTACTCTGTGCACCATATCGGCGTGACTGCTGCAGCTACACTGCACAGCTTGGTGCCAAACACCACTAGACAAACCCGTCAGATCTCCAGAGATGGCAACACTGTCTTATGTGTGGGACTCGGAGAGACAGAAGCAATGCCAACTTTGGACATAAGCCTGGAAACACAACTGCAGAACTCATTTTCGGGCCACCATCATGAGTTCGTTATTGTAGTGCTGTGCATTGTGTGCCCTGTGAACATTTACTGGACACTGTTTCTGAACTTATCACAAGCGCAATACGTGCAAAGTATAAATGTAATAGATAGTTCCTGTGGAAACTCCACGGGTTAGATTTAAGCAATTTGAAATTAATATAGAGACAAATGTATTAAAAATTTTCGAATTATTGTGCTCTAAATGAATATTTACCATACATAAATACAGAATATCTATTCTGTATCTTATCTACCGATAACATGGCCTAGATGGTACTCGTAGAAATTCCTAGATTTAAAAGTGATTAAATTACGGATCTATGAAATAAAATCTATTTTCAGTTTTACCCGTGGTACTATCAGAATTTGAATATTTTTCTGAGTACATACAGAACTTCTATTCTGTATCTTGTTTACCAATAACATGGCTGTGTAAGAGAAAAAGCTAATAACGGGAAAAATTGAGTATTTAAGTCATCCGGTGCCTTTAGTAGCCACAATACAATGCTTATAATAAACAGGGTGTCTCAAAAAAATGTACTCACCCTATAACCGTTGCTAACATGCTGTCTTCTTTGTGTTGCAGGTGTGAGGTTCGAACCTTTGCGAACATGATTAAATGTGATTAAAGAATCATGTTCGCAAAGGTTCGAACCTCACACCTGCAACACAAAGAAGACAGCATGTTAGCAACGGTTAAAGGGTGAGTACATTTTTTTGAGACACCCTGTATGCATACTCATTCTGATTTCAGTTCAATAATTTTTCTTCAGTAATAGATTGGAAGTAACTAAACAGTTCCCGTGGAAATTCCATGATTTAGATTCAACTAATATGAAATTATTATGTATATGAATGCATTAAAGATAAACCACAAATAATTGTGTTTTAAATGAATACTTTTTATTCATTTCATTCAGAACTTTCTTTTTGCATCTTATCTACCGATAAGATGGCCCAGATAGTACCCGTTGAAATTCCTTCGTTTAAAAGTGATCAAATTAAGGATCTATGAAATAAAATGCATTTTTCAGTTTTACCGGTGAATATTTTTCATCAACATATAAAGAACTTCCATTCTGTATCTTATCTATCGATAACATAGCCGTGTAAGAAATGAAAGGTAATAACAGAAAAAATTGAGTTTTTTATAGTGATCCGGCACCTTTGGTATCCCTAATACAATGCTATTAATACATGCATACCCGTTCCTATTTCAGTTAAATAATTTTTCTTCAGTAATATACAGGAAGTAATAGGAAGGACAAACACAGAGAGATAGAGAGAGAGATACATTGTCTAAAAAATGTGTAGATGGGACGGACCCACGCAGATAGAGAGATAGGAAGAGAGAGAGAGATGGAAATATACACTCTATTATATATGAAGACTAGTATACCCACACATGCAAATTCACGTGTTTTTATTCCGTTTTTTTCGTTTGATTTGCCAGTGGACACGGGCTTTGTTAAGAAGTTTTTACATTGAAGGATGTGCCTTTGGATCCCCAATACAATGCTTACAATACATGTATACCCTACCAAATTATCTCCTATGTAAATTCTTAAGAGCGTGATAGAGAGACAGACCAAGGAAGCAACAAACTGCGTATTATTATAAAGTGGAATATACATAGTTTGTTGCTTGCTTTCTTGCTTGATTGTTTGCTTGGTCCGTCTCTCTATGACGCTCTTAATTGATAGAAGGAAATTCGGTAGGGTATACATGTATTGTAAGCATTGTATTGTGGATACCAAAGGCACATCCGTCGATGCTTCTTCGCAAAGCCCGCATTCACTGGCAAATTAAAAGGAAAAAATCAGTAAAAATATGTGAATTTTCTTATGTAAGTCTACTAGTATAACATAAAAATGGATTGTTTCAATATTTACACATTTCGTCAGACATTTACGTGTGCAGAGCTTGAAGCGGAGCTTTAATTACTACAGTCAATACTAAGGGAGAGTTTGATTGTTGATGATTTTGACTACTGGGTCTTCCGACTGCCTTAAAAGCATGAAAATCATTTATTTTAAGAACGTAGAGGAGGTTGACAAAATCAGATAAACACCTTGCAAATAGCACACATTCCATCACCCTGGTATTTTTCTGTACAGAAAATTTACATAATTCTTAATTTATGTTAACACTATTAAATTTTACAATCTTTTAGTCATTAATTTGTTATTCACGTAATTTATTTTCTATCATACAATAATCAAAAGATAAAATGTCTTAGCAATCATGCATTTGAAAAGTACTGATCCTGTATGCTTAATTCTAGTGTTTTCAGAGATGACAGAAAAAACATAGCAGCGATGTGAGGTAACAGGCGATTATCAGCATTACTTGACGCACCAAACAATACAATAAATTGGGGAAAAATTTACAAAACCACTGCAACTTACGAACTCAACCACAGCGCGTTGGAAGGAAGGAACCTCCAGACAGCTAATATTTATGAAATAACAACAATTTAAATATTTTTCTTAACAAAGTTCTTTCATAAGCTATAAAATAAATAACATAATGATAACAAGCGCTTGAATATTTGAGAGATTCAAGAGTGTTGCACAGTCCGAAACAACTTTTACTTTTCCCATACACAGTTCCTGGTTATGTATGGATAATATTAAGGAAATCCTACGATCAAGGTCAAATTCACTTTTCGAAAAACCCTGGAAGGGCTTTTCGAAAGAGACGGTAACGTAAGAACCAGAAAAAACGGTCAAAAACTATTACTGAGAAACTTCAAGACATCTTGAAGTTTTATGACGTCTTGAAGACATCATAAAATTGCCGCAACTTGGAACCAGCTGCCAGAAAACATAGTTTCTGCTGGCACTGTGAACACATTCAAAAATCGTCTCGATAAATTTTGGATTACGAACTCCCCAGTATCACATCCTACTAACTCTATGTCCCTAACTCCTTAAGGCTAATGTATGATTGAGATAAATGCTCGTGACATAAACGCCTGTGCGTGAGTGATATGTGTGCACATGACTAAATTGACTTACGTGGTTAAGGTGTACGTGCATGACTGATGGATTTACTTTAGACGGCATGGGACTTCGGCATTGAACCAAGAATGGGCCAAACGGCTCGTTCCTATTGCTTTATTCTATTCTATTCTATTCTTCTAGCAGTGAAGCCGGATGACGCTATCAGCTCGGCCAGTTGTTATCCCCATAGGCTTCATTACTGTGGGGAATTTTTCGACATATTTAACAATGTCTCCACAATGTCTAGCATATTCTGGCCTTACTTAGATGGATAATGCTCCCATGTACATTGCCTCAAAATTCACCGTAATGCCAGACCTGTACAGATGTAAGCTAACAGGACGTGTGTGGCAGGCTCAGACACAGGTTCAAACCTCCATTATTGCTAAAGCAATTGTTTGCTATTTGCAAGACCAGACCAATATTTCATTAGAAACTATTCAGATATTTTTCAAATATATTCTCCGTAGAATTGAATCAGTGTTAAGAACGAATGGTGAATCAACATTTTAATCATCAATGAATATATATATTTCATTGCAGGCAGCGCCGCCAGAGTGATAAATTGACGAGCATTCCTGCTGGCAATGCAGGACGACCGGGGTTCCATTCCCGTAGCTGTCTTGGTCTACTTGTGGACGGACGAGGAACATGTCCAGGACGCTGGAAGGCGGGAAGAAGACTAGACTGTCATCACACTCATTAACACGTTGACTCCGAAGTGGTACGTATGTGTACCACTTAGGTTAGGTTCTGTAATTTTTCAGATCCTTCTAGTGACCATGCGTCCAAAGTGAAGTTTTACACCAATCAGGCAATCGGAGGCAACGTATTAAACGCCAGTACGAGCCTCTACGTCAAGTTACAGCACCCAGAATAGGTATTGTAGCTTGGAGCATCATCATTAATATCAAGATCTCGATAGTAAGAATTGAAAACCTGATGCATCAGCACTATATGCTTGACTGGAAATAAAGTTTCATCGTCTTCTGCCAAATTCTTGCCAGACATTTCAATTCAATAGTGGTGTTAACTGCTTCCTTAGAAGAACTCGAAAACTTTTTTCCTCAATCTTTAAACTTAGGCTACAGAATGCCAATATGCGGAACATTTTTACATTTGGCGTAATAGTAGTAAAATTTCAAACACATTCTCTACGTGACAAGCCAGACTTAAAATATCCTCCACAATAATCTATCTACTTACTAAGCGTAAATATTTTCATGTGCCCTAACTTCCTTAAAAAACGAACATTATTTTGTTCCTTCTTTGCATGCGCTTCCTTATTGTTCAACTAATCACGTGCAGTGTTAATTCCACGGAGTTATTCAATGTCAGCTTGCAGAGTAGTTGTAGTAGTAGGAAATAAAAATGGCTAGCACTTCAGCTTATCAGCTTGCAGAATTAGAGCTCAATACTAAGATAAGCGCAGTAGTTCTCTGGTTCACTGTCTAGACGAAATTAAAACACATGATAAAAAGCTTTTATTTAATGATACTGAAAGGTAAGAAACTTCCAAGACTTTACTTCTAATGACATGAATATAATCAAACAATTTGAATCACTCGATAACGTGAAAAAATTTTGAAATGTCCATACACAGTGTCCCAAAAGTCATTATTTTAAACTTAGTATGAAGGATTAGAAAAGTGATGTTGTAGAGGAAAATGTAGGTCTCGATGTAACATGCAGCAAGGGCAACAGCTTCAAGAACACATGATGTAAAGCTATGAGTAGACTCCCGTAACGCAGAAACAGGGGTCCACCGCACCAACAAGTCTTCTTTGCTTGATTTAATGCGAAGGTACAGACACGCTCAATACAGGGTGTCCCAAAAAAACGATACCCAATTTTCAAGGGCTGTAATTCAGAAACTATTAAACTTACAACAAATTGGAAAGTCACATTTTTTTTTCTTATGCTTTGGTATCATTGATACAGCTTCAACTTGTAAGTTGAATTACGTATGAATACGAAAGCGTGATCTTAAACTATTCAAAACTTGTATCGATCGAAGAGCCTCCCCATTATGCAACTCACAAAAGAACAAAGAACATTCATCGTTGAGAAGTATTTTCAAGCGAAAAGTTTCAATCATTTCAAGTGCATTTTTCTGAAAGACAGTCTCCAACAAAGATGACTATTTTGGAGAAATGTTACTAGGTACAGAACCGAAGGAAGAAGCCTGAATCTCAACAAAGGTCGATCAGAACGGGGCGATCAGAAGAAAATGTTCGAATTGTTCAAGGAGCACTTACAGAAAATCCGCAAATCTCTGCAAGAAAAAGTGGATTAGATGTTACTAAATCTACATTCAACAGAATTATAACTTTGGATTTGAAGTAGCATCCTTACAAGATGCATGTACCGAACAAACTCCTCGATAACGATCTTCCTCGGTGGCTGAATTTTGCTCAATGGTTTTTGCAAAGAAATGTTCGGTTTGTGGACGACATTGTGGTTGGCGATGAGGCCGCTTTTCATTTGAATGGCAAAGTAAATAATCACAACGTTCGCACATATACACCGAAGAACCAACCTCCACATTACCTCTCCACTGCGCTATACCGACGAACTCAAGCAAAGAATTGAAAATGAGGCCAATTTGCTGCAAGGAGATGATGCTCTCGTTAGACGAGTGATGGCGGGAATGAGGAGGCGAATGCAACTGTGTATTGAGAGAAACGGAGGACACACCGAAGGAAACGAACAATAGGAGCAACATTTCGATTGTTTTTTATTATTTTAGGGGCATTTTCCATTTAATAAACGGGCGAAAGTTATAAAAAACATGGTTTTAATATCATAAAATTCGAAATTTAACAAAAGTATGCCAACAGGTTTTCAGTATCGGTCACTAAAAATACTGCTTAAAGAAAACGGTTGGATCAATTTTTCTGAAATTTTGTACAGAGATGGAACAAATGTTAAGAAACAAAATGTTACTTTCTAATTTTTTTTAAGTTTAATAGTTTCTGAATTACAACCCTTGAAAATTGAATATCGTTTTCTTTTGGGACACTGTACAGTGAGTGGGAGAACAATAATTGTTAGCTAAACTTTTCCTTATACTATACTGGAAAATATTAACTGCATAAATAAGATACTGTTACGAATCAGTTAAAGTTGTTTGGTGTTAGACACACATCAGAGGAGTGAAGAAATACTAGGAAGAGAAATGGTCTCTACGAGCTCAGCACGCTAACTAAGAAGATAAAAATTATATCTAAGATTCATATCGACCTTTCCTTTCGTACGTAGAAGCGGGATTGGAAAAACGTATTGCATTTTGCTACTATTTTCACAGTCAAGTTTAGCGTAAGGAACGCGACCAGTTACGTTATTCCGATTACTAATAACTGCAAATCTCCGTACGAGGTCGTGGCTCGTTATTACATCCTTACCCCAATACCTCAGTAACTTTTAATACATTCGTTGGTGTGTAATTGGTTGTATGTATTATTCAAGACTAGGTTACTTTATATGAAAACTTGAACGAACAAATAGAAGAGAAAGAACATGGGAATATTGTGTGAAGGCTTACAACTCGAGCCAAGTTATAAGCTATTATAACTTGTCGGTATAACAATCGCTTCCGTGAGGTACCTTAACTATTAACAAATAACTACACAAATAGAATGTCTTCATAGTTCCTATCGCTCCATACGGGGCTGAAACAAAGAACAAAATCATCTATTGAAACACAGTTTTTCCAAATATTTATTATTTTTAGTGCAGTTGGAACGTACATCATTCTTTCAAGCAAAAATTTTCTACCATTGATTACCTAAGAAACAAATATATTCTCGTAAACTTCAACACACAACCTGGCCTGCCACGATTCCTTGCTTCCCTGGCATGATGAAGTAGAAACAAGCAAACCAGGATTTTGAGTTTCGAATATCCGAATACGTTCGACGCTTCACTGGCCACTGTGGGATATGAACAAACTTAGAACACTTAAAATAATTCCATGAGAATAAGTGAAGAAACTCTCGTATTTGCCGAGACAGAGCCCGTGTATGGTGACACTTTCACTAAGGCAAGATGTAAGTAAAATATTGCACCTCTACGAATTTCAAATATCGGTCAACATTAAAAACGATTGATGCTAGATAATTACAGATATTCTTTATTTCATTATGAAAAGCATGTAACAAAATAACGATGACTTAGTTGATAGTCGTGCATCCCCAAAGGGATCTTCAACTGAATATAAAACGAAGCAACACAGGACACACGGACAAAAACGCGAGTAGAAAGTGTACTATTATCAGTATATATTACAAATAAAAATACTAAGCAGAAACCTAATTGTACAAGAATTTACACAGGTAAAGCTTTGGACACAGTTCTCTTGAGAAGAGAAGAACAGATGCCCGAGAAGAAGTTGAGACCAGCTTGTCCACCAGGGATGTTCGAGATGATGTAACACAAGAGCGCCAACACCTGTCCAACACATAAATTCATCTACAGCACAGGTAGCACTCAAACATATATTTATAGAGTACATATGAACTCATCAACTGCTCAAGTGTTGTACAAACAAAAGAAAATAAGCAAGCCAGACCACACTGGCTAGTGCTACACTTATTCAGTCCATGAGTAATGCAAGTCCTCGAGTAGTCACAGAACCTCAATTCCATGCAATATTTTCAACATAATAAGAATGATTTGATCAAGCCAATAAGATTACGTCCATTCCATTTGAGGTAATATAAACCAAGAAATTCCAAAGCATAATACATATGACAATTAAAGTAATAATCGAATGAACATAACAGCTACTCGTACAACTGAGTTTCATCTTCTCTACCTCCTGGATAATGGTTGAAGCACAGCATCTACTATGAATATTTAATATCTTATTCGTATCTTTTTCTTTAAAAGTTTTTCGAATTACCTAACAAGTTTAATGAAAAAATAATAACCTTATGTAGCATCAGTTAAAATGTTCATTCAAACAGCACTCGAATTAACGCATTATGCTTCAACAACTCGTCTTCATTTGAATGTCATGGCTGACTAGCAGCTATGTATGATACTTTCACTTCACTAGATCAAATTTTTTACGGCTACAGAAAGCTGCTACTTGATTAATAGACCTCAAAGGAGACATTAGAGCAGTTAACAATAAGTGATAAGTAATGATAAGTCAATAACGTCGTGAAGAAGCTTTAAATATGCAGTGACAATTTTATGGGTGTCACCTTAATTTACCATGATCCCACTCTGCCGCTGTAATCACGACTTTCCTCTTTTCTGCAAAACACATCTTATTTTGTAATGATTTTCCAGGGTTCAAAATATCCTCAAAGTAGAGAAATTGTACGGCTATCATACTTTGGAGAGTTCTAAACTATTGCAGGGGGTGTCTCATTTACGAGGTAATGAATTACAAACATTCAGAAATACCACGATTCTATGGGCAAAATGAAACTGTGCTCTCTATATTGTAAAATTCACTAACCTCAAGTTTAAATTTAATTATACGCACTATCAATATCATCACCTCACACATGCATATCTCATCATATATGGAATGCAGGCACCGCCTCACAACCATTTTTGGCCAGTTTGGTTACATCTGTAATTTCAGTATTTTTCAAGCCAGTGCCTTCAACCTTAGCAGCCTTCCCAACTTCAGTAACTGTTGTGGCTACAACTTTAAGAGCCTCCACACCTTCATTGACTGCTTCTTACTAAAATGAAGAGAAAAGTATTGCAGATAACACCTTTGACAAAGACTAAACTGTTGTTGCTGACCACCAAGTCCATAATTTCGCCACCTTTTATACTAGTCTATCACAATCAATGATAAGGAAAATAGTTTTTAATGTTAAATGTATTATGTTTAAAAATAGTATGAAGTAAATAGGCATTGTATATTTTCAATTTTCACAATGCAAACAATTTCTTTGTATTGAAAAATTCCAACTCGCTTGGTCGTAATTTGAACATCCATGGTAGTTTGAAACTGTACCAACCAAAGTCAATCCCCCAACAACTTGAAGACTAAGAATTCTAGAGTCAGACCTGTATGACAGCAGCCACGGATGTGAGGGCAGTGGACTGAAGGCTGAGGGCACTGTACAGAGTGCCCATCAGAGACATCAGGTACACTGATGTAAACATCAGGCATTCCGAAGAGAACAGATGTTTTAGGTGATTTACAGGACCCCACAGGAAAGAAAAACTGCACAGAAATTTAAACGAGGGATAATTTATGGTCCATTCTAGTATTGGTTGAGGAAAAGTCACTTCACTTTTTTAAACATTAATAAAACGAAACCTAATAAAGCCAAGAAGGTGTGTTATATATTAAATAAAATAGGAAATCTTAAAGTATTATCAAGCATTTAGTACATACACTGACAAAAATATGTTTTCTACCCAAAACCAGTGTTTTTTAAGTAAACCCAAATGACAAAATATAGCAAAGAATAGCAAGCAAGAATAGTGGAATATTATTTTAAACATGATGAATCTATAGTTACAGTACAGAGGGACTACATGACAACATTTAATCATTGAATCTTAATCAGTGTTCAACACGAATGCTGACTTACACACACATTTCGTACTGCTCTTAGAGTGCCAGAGAGTTCCATATCAGCTGTGGACCAGGGTTTTTTGAATCTTGAAATCAATGCAATAATGCAATGTATGAAAGAACTTATTTATTGATTAAATGTTATCGTATGTTACTTTCCAAGACAATGAGGCAATGACACAGATGAGGAATGTGTCACCAGCTCAAGCTAAAATTCTACATTAAAACACAGTACAGATAAAAACTTCTAAATTATAGAAAAGTTGAGCAGAATTTAGTCCATTGCAGCTAAGCTAACCTTAAAAGACTGAAGAGGCTGCCAAGTGTGAAGAGGAGAGCAAACTTGCGAGCTTTTAGTAGCAGCAGGGGAGCATACAGGGCTGATAGTGAGAAACAGATGATTCCCATCACAACACACAAGATAAATCCCATTATGCGCTGCTTTCTGCCCTGCAACAAAATAAATGCATCAATTTTAATATAGCTAAACACCCTCCTGCACATTCTTTTAACTCAAAATCATGAGCTAAACATCAAGAATTCTTGGAATTTGTGAACACATCAATTTCATAAGCAATTTTTCTTTTTAAAACACATTACTTTTAACAATAAAATTGCACTTTGCACATTTATAAATGAAGATAATACTTACACTGTAATACTAATACATACATATAGGGTAATAAATAAGCCATTAGTAAACTCAAATAGAAAACACTTTTACCTAAACCTAAAGCTAAGATTAATCAACTGACAAATTAAATGAGACACATTTGAGAATTATCCCATCAGCTTATATAACTATCAAAATTTCAATAATATGAATTAATTACTATATAATACACTGCTACTTTGTAAGAACAGCATGACACTGAGGTACTAAAGAATTTTATTACTACTCCTGCCACTACTAAGGACAGTATGGATATAAGAGAAGTGCATTAAAAAATCCACAAAGGATATTTTTTGAACTGATAAAGCAGCTACTGATCAAACTGAAGTTCTTCAATTAGCTCATAATGTTCTGTGCTTCCACATAAACCTCACACTGAATCTTGTCCTAAGCAAGAACTCATATTATTTTGGTTAGTTCTTTGCTAAAGCTTATACAACAATGATTTTACTACAAAGTTTTTGCTGGATTCTAATTGTAAACAGACTATAGACAACTAAACTATTACATAAAGCGTTATTTGATAGTGTATTGACTACTCAAAAAAAAATTACCATCCTGAAAAATTTGAATTTGTAAACAGATAGTGTAGAAAGAAAGCATTTATGGCCAGTATTTCTTAGCCTTTGATGACCCATGACTACCCAGCAAGTCCCTTAACCCTTTCATACCAAATTATTTTCATACTGATCAAAATATTGTGTAAATTATTACTTATCTTTATTAATCTCTACCTAATTTTACTGTAATTTTGAATGAAACATTTAGAATATGGGACTAAAGGGAATGATTTTTTAATTTTTTTGGTGACATATTAACCCAACAGGAGTGAAAAGGTTAAGACATGGAGCCTCCTATCCTTCTGTAAATTCAGTATTTGCAGTTCTCTGGACTGAAGCTAACTCTATTCAACAGTATTTAATAACAATATTTTATTTCTCTTATCAGAAAATAACTTTATTTTAAGAATTTAAACAAACATTATTATACTAATACAATATCAAGACATACCTAAATACTCTTTAAATTCTTTTTTTCCTTGTTTCATATATTTTGATCTATTTTAAAAAATTTTCAATCATGTGACAGCAAAAGTTTAGAGGCAACAGCTAATACTGCTAATATCTATAATATAATATATTATATATATAGAAATATATAATATTTCTATACACAAATACTTTATGGTAAAGGATACCTAAAGCTACAGGTAAAAGTACAGATAATTTATCAGTAAAAATCATTTAAGAATATATGAGTCGCTTTGTTTTGACACATGAGAGTAAAAATGTATTGGTCATATTTCCTAGTAAAATTTTTAAATACAGATGAAGCATTCAAATTCATAAATCTCTCAAGTCCCATACTCTGAAAACCTGACTAACTAGTTTCACCACATTTATCTTTATTCTTACTAAACAGTGTGTCAATATTTGTCACACTTATTTTGAGCTCTTGAAACTATTCAGGATTCAATTAGGAAATGGAGCAAAACTTTGTCTCCTTGGCAATATTTATAAACTGGATCTCAACAATATTGTACAAATTAAACTATAGATACAATTTTTTATGATAAATATTCCAAAACAAGTTACTCAGTTCTCTCACATAGATGTAAAAAGCCAGTGCTGTTTTCAACTACTGGCTTTACTAGATACTAATACACATTAATTTCAAATAGCTTGAAAATATTTTATTAGATGTTAACCTTTTCAGTACCAGCAGTACATATATGTCCCAGTAAAAATTCTCATCTCCTGCTTGCTTTTAGTGTTCACTTGCTTAACCCTTTCAGTACCAGCGGCACATATATGTCCCACCACATTTGGGAGGTGAAGGGGGGTTTGGAGGGTCATCAAAAATTTTTTGATAACTAATGTGAACCCATAGACCAAGAATATGTGCGTGGCAGTTCTGTAAATCTTCCCAAGTAATTTGGTAGTGAAAGGGTTAAGAAAAATTTCAACACCCAAATCTTTCTGATATACAAAAATGCTAAATTACTACAATCACACAAATTTGGAATACCAAATAGTGGGTAACTTCAAGTACCTTTATAATAAACAACTATAATTAACAACGAAAAACGCACCAAGCTTGGGAAAAGAGATTCAGATTTCGTAGATGAGAACCAGGAGCTGGAAGCTTGCGTGGCAGTGGGACTCACACCTGTTTCTTCATCATTGGCCGATTTGGCAGATCCATTCGGTACAAACCAAGAACTTAGCTTGGGTAATTTCAAATCTTTAATATTAGTAGGTAATAAATTTTCTTTACTCTCATTATTCCTTGATAAGTATTCTTTCAGTTCTCTATTAAGATCAGCCATGATTACATACGAACTTCATCCGTGATAGCGGATGGATGGTTCATAAAGATACGTTTCGCCACTGCTCTCAAATTACTCAAAATCACTGCTGCACGAGAAATCTTTCAAACATTCAAAAATCAACTAGAAATACATCAAATAATTGTATTTACTAATGCTTTGCTTTTATTTTAGGATTTTTTACATGTACCTATTCAGAAGTAATTGAGAAAATGAGTTGTTATTATTAATATATACACATGCATATCTATAATTGTCCTGACAGGTCATGATAGAAAATATATTCACATGCCCACAGATCGCCACTCACCCAGAGAATCGCAACACTTGTCGTATATTAGTCAATTCACCACCGATCTGCGTTATATTAAAGGTTCTGAGAACACCGTAGCAGACTGCCTTTCCCGTATTAATTGTATCTCTATTATTCCTGTATTAGAACAACTCACATTAGAGAGTATTAGCGACGCCCAAAAGGAGGCCCCTGAACTGACAAGTTTGCTACAAGCAACTCAGAACTCCTTATGTTTGGTGTTAGCCAATGGAGTGTATTGCGACGCTGATCGTTCTAATCGTCCTTATCTACCTGTAACCCTTCGTAGAGCTGCAATAGCACATTATCACTCCTTGTCCCATCCTGGTACCGACCGAACTGTAAAGTTTGTTTGTGCTTGGGGAATTTTAAGCAACCAACTTTAACAAAATCTAATCTAACTGCCCGTGTGACCTTACTCAAGGAGAATAAAGGAACTCATCAACAGGAACCCAGCTTCTATTTCAGGAAATTGGCACGAGAAATAGCTTGGAAATTCTTGGGATGCTTGAGCCAATCCAGAGCGTCCAGATGATGGTTAAGCCAGTCTAGCTTCAGATAAGAGTGGCCAGTCCGGAGCTATAGCGACTGTGGCTTGAAATGTTGCACTAGCACGGTAGGTAAGTAAGTGGGCTTCACAGCGAGTGCACAGTCAGTGCACAGTGAGTGCACAGTGAGTGGCTGGCAGACTGTCCCCCAAATTCTCCACTACGCACAAAACGGATTCATGATAACAACAAAATCAGTGGCGTGGGATCAAGTATATATAGCAACGCAGACCTGTAGCATGACCTGCTACCCCTTTAAAGCTTATAAAATTACAAATATTAAAATAACCTTTATTTTTAGTAATAAAAATAAGACTA
>VCRD01005266.1:26133-36290 GCA_006783055.1 Trinorchestia longiramus
AATCATTTTTTAATACGTAATAGCGACTTATCACATTTATTATATAACGAGTAAAAAAATTGCCTGGTATCGATTTTACCGGCGAGATTTCTGGTTTTTCTGTGTCGATGGGATCCTAGGCATTATTTTTTACTTGCATTGCTCTGCTGGTGTTGTTTTTAAAGGTACCTGCTGATTTCGGTAATCAATGTCGCACTTCAGTTTTCTTATTGCAAATTTTGGAGCATTTTATCAGGTGTCCGTCTAAGGATTTTAATGTGCTCTTAAATTTGTCATCCTGTGCGATGCATTGATTCACCTTCATTAGCGCGATATTTTCTGAATAAAGTTGACTTAAGATCTTTGTGACTTTTAACTGAATGAAGTGATATCTTTCGAAGCTTTAATTTTTGTTGATATTCACTTCCCCATGGAAGTGTGTAGAAGAGTTCCACACTTCTTAGCAGTTTCAAAAGTAGTTAAAAGGACACAAGTTTCCAATATACGTGTCAGTATTCTTTAAAGTTCCCATTGAATTATAGGATTACTCAATGTGCTAAAAGAAAATATTTTAAACATGTTACGATCGTAGTCAAATGTCTCCGGCGGCAGTTCATGTCTTAGCTTCAAGTGTACGATTTTGAGACCGCAATTTTAATTTCATATTTCTTGTTCTCAGCCCTAGTACAGATTCATGAGTTTAATTACGATAATTTTCCTTGTTTCCCCTCCGCAACTCGTGCGTATTCCTGCGTGAATAGTACTTGGGTGTCACGTTTTCAAGTCCTTTTATATTTGTCTAGATTAAATTTTGTAACCTTGAACTTGCAATTCGAACACGGTTGCACACTCTCATATCTCACGAGATGTAAAACCTAGTCAATTTGAAAACCAAGTGGGAGCCTAGAATCTTCGAGTTAATCAATTATTTGGTTATTCTGAAAACTTGAGGTTTGATATTGATTGCTTCAAAACTTACGTTGACACTTGGTCTATTAAAAGATTAAAGACTTGTACAATATAAGATCAGAGTTCATTGAAAGTCTATTCTTATAAAAATTACTATTCTTGGTTGGAATATTCGTATGTGGAACTTGAATGCAATTTCATTGTTTTGAGAAAAATTACTCAAACGCTGTCCGACCTTGAAAGATTTTTACAAATGTCAACGTTACGGCCGCTTATTCGAAAAACAGGTTCATCATTCGGCTGAAAATGATCTGATCAGGTCGATGTACGATGTGAAGTATTACAAATAAAATATTTCTTCTCATTTATCATACATAGCTAGTGTGATATCTTCATGCCTATACAGTTAAAAAGTGACTGCCGCTACCTGATTTTAATTTCCATTGCCTCACAAATAGCATGATATTATACGTCATTGTTAGCTTATCAATATTAGAGATTTAGTGAATCCCATAACAAAAAGAACTCTAGTCTAAGACAAGTTAGCTCTTCTTGATTTTAGTCATTATGGCCTTCATTTATCGCCTTGTAAGCGGCGTGTTCGTTTTGACACGACATTTTTAAAGTTTCCTCACATCTCTAGTTGTGAAGAAAATACATATGATGGATTTTCTTCTGTAGCCACTTAGTTTCTGTATCGAGCTTGCCATTTGAAAACTTTATCTCTTGGTTCAGCTTGATCACGATGTACTTTCCCTGTATGCCTTTTATATTTCATGTGTTGTTATACAACAGCATTAAAAAAAAACAAGGTTTCGCAGGGCTTATGAATGACTGGCAAGAGCTGTATATAATTTCCTTTGGGATGTTCGGGACACTGAGCTTAGTGCCAGGGTTCACTAATTGTTTTTTGGGTGCAAGCTTTTTCGGTCAATCTCGAGTCTACGCACCGTGCAAAAAATACGAAACCTAGTTGAGGCTCTTCCTTTAATGAACGTGTATGGTTTGCCTTATGGTGCTGTAATCTTGTAAGGGTTTTAACGCTACGCTGCTGTTGAAATATCTTCCACAGAAAGTTGGGATAATGTGTCCCGCTACAAAATGCTAATGGGACAATTAATCCCGAAATATTTCTAGGCCTATCATATTACCCTAGTACGGGGGATATTTTTACTTTTCAAGTGCTTTAGACATAAATCAAGTGCTATATGTTAGTGTTAATAGCTCTATTTTGTTTGCGTGTTACGAGCCCACTTTGGTCACTCGGGTCACCAATGTAAACCTTTGCTGCTAGGGGATGTTCAGTCAATTCCACGTTCCTATCTTATCTGCCCGTACGGCCTGTCTCTAGGAAAATAAAAGAACCATTATTGGACTCAGTTTTTTTTTGTTCTCAAGCAAAGGTAAATGCAAGGTTTCGGATCTTCAGGAGGTTCCTGGGCT
Source organism: Trinorchestia longiramus (assembly GCA_006783055.1). Classification (NCBI taxonomy): domain Eukaryota; kingdom Metazoa; phylum Arthropoda; class Malacostraca; order Amphipoda; family Talitridae; genus Trinorchestia; species Trinorchestia longiramus. The sequence continues at coordinate 28,465 of VCRD01005266.1, forward strand.
AGACGGAGTCGCGGATTGTGTGGTAGTCCAGTTGGTGTAGAGCGTGCAGCATACAGCGAGTAGAGGCAGGCGGGCTCCCAAGTCAACGGATCTATAGAAGCACTTCACATGATTTTGGTTTGAATAAGCTCTCAAGCTAAAGATGAAGCTTATTTATCGCTCGAACCAAGAATCGCAATCGCTGTTGCCGGAATACAACACAGTACTTTAAAACAAAATGGCTATTGGTGATATAAAAATATGACAATGTTTACTTCTAACATACGAGTTAACTGTTAGTAAAATTTATGGCAATTTCATTATTATTTATAGTGGTAAGAATGAAGATTTATATTTTCATACAAAATTGTACTGCTAACGCGTATGCAGTATAATATAAATGGTATTAAAGTAATACCATTCCTGCTGTGCTAGAATACACTAGAGGTCTAAATTTTGAAATCATGGTATGAATGATTTTTACTTTTGAGTAAAGTTAGTCACATTCTCAATTTATGCCCCTAAGTAACCCTCGAAATTTCATTAAAATTTGTAGTCATAGTGTTTCTGTGGTGTTCTATTTTATTTTGAGCCAATTCACTAAAAAATTTCCCTCAGTTAATTTATATGTAAGATTAATATCATGAAATTTTCAGCGTTAAATACATTTATTTGATAATCACTATAACTGAAGGGAAGCGTACGGAATTAAATCAGTACAAATACAAGACTAGTATTTTTCCATTACCTTTTTTCACCACATTAAACGTTTAAAGCGATGTCCTTTTAGAGTTTCGTATGAACTTCTCATAGCTAGCAATCTTTGTAAAATAAATCTGCGGTGAGTTCTCTCACTCTCCCACATAATGTGTAGGTGAAGGTGTGCGCATAGAGGAGAGTCCAACGTATGATGGCTTGTACTTACAGCGTGGCCTATTGATGAGGGTACCCGCCTGTTACGCTGAAGGCCACGGGTTCGTTCCCCGAAGTTGTCACGGTCTATTTGTGCCTGATCATTGACAGCTAGAAGAACAAGTCCAACAGCTGCTTCGTTGGACGCTTAGCATAAGCCACATTTCAACCACGCTCATCGGTGCGCCCCTACGAGCCTCGACTTCAAGTTGCAGCACAGAGGACGGGGATCCGGCTTGAAGCATCACTACTTTTCTGAATACCTTGTCGATAAGAACCGTCACTATTCATAAGATGTTAACATTAAAAATTTAAAGATCACTATACATGTACTGCCTACTTTATTGGAGATAAAGTTCATTTATTTTTATTTATTTGTCGTCACCTATTGAATATTGTAGGATCCCTGAGTTTCCTTCAAGAGGGCTTGCTGTCAGGGGTGTGTCTTATGAATGCAGCCTTGTGTCATGGAGGGTGCAAGAAGTCCTTGCATAACTTAAACTTTAGAGCTAACTATAGTTGGGGCCTATGTTACTGTACTTGACGGATACCGTGACTGCTATTTTCGGTCAAATTAATTTACTGGAGTTTAATATGTTTTGTGGCCAATGAAAACTTACATCGATACAAGTTAATAGACTCTGAGTACTCACTCGTAAATCATTGTTGATTACAAAAGTAATAAATGTGCTTTATTTGTCTAAAATTTATTTTGTTTACTATTACATCGAGCCATCCAGCTTTTAGGTGTGGTTATTGTTTTCATGTCATATTTTTGAGATTGCTTGTCACCGAGGAGAACGTATCCAGGTGTCATCAACGCTACTTGAATTAATTATATTCTACTGTAAGGTGTTGCGTTCAAAGTGAAAAGGGCAGGAAATTACAAAAACACTAAAAACAGCCGCAAGAACTTCACTTTTGCGATTGTTTCCTGGTGGTTCAAGGCAAGTATGCCACTGGGAAAAGCTAAAGATGGAGGGATATGCTACTATGCTTCATGACGCAGAAAAGGAACGTAAGGAAAATCTTTTAGATTGGGTTGCGTGTGCATCGGATATTGATGAAAGTGCTATGGAGGACGAGCAGGATGGAGGATGGAAAACTACAAGAAATTCTTGGAAGAAAAAAGAAAAACCAGTTGAAGAAAGTGAGATCCAGAAAACAGGAAAGAAGAAGATGCACACAAGTGCAGACGGTGCAGAATGTAACGAGAAAGAGAGATCCAGTGACAATTTGTGCCCTTCAAGGATGAACTGAAACTCAAGTTTCAATAGAGCAGATGCTAGCACTAATGTGCAATCAAACTTTGGGTAAGGGAAATGAGAGAAAGCCAGAGTATTCAAGCTAAATTTGGGCTTCAATGTAACAAAGACCATGCAATCAGAAGACAGCAAAGTGATTCTGGTGTGCCCAATTGGAGTGGAAGCTCGCACCTTTACTACTGACCCTGTAGCATAAGCACAAGGCATTGGTGAGTCCCCACTCAAAGTGATATAGAAGAGCCACATTTGAGTAAACAAGTGGGATAATTTAATGGCCTTTGAGCTAGATGAATCAACAATTGAAAAACTGACAAATCTTCTAGCAGTGAAAAGGCTGTGCAAGTGGGCTGTAAACTGTTCTCAACCTGCTTCCCAGCTGCAGTCATGGGGGAGGTTAACAAGGGAATACATTCAAGTATAAATGTGGAGGATGTCAAGGCATTTGTAGATTGTGGAAGCAGTGAATTGCTGTCTGTAACTCATCTACCCTGGTATAGTAGAGGTAAAAAAGGAGTCATCAGCAGTCAAGCTAGGCTTTGCAAGAACTTAATGTCCCTCACACATATATGTGGAATTTACCAGATATACAGGATTCCCTTTCAATGCTCCTCACTGCTGTTACCACTGCCAAAGGCTGGGACACATAGCAGTGAACTACAATTCATCTCTTTGCTTCCTGATGTGCTCTGATCTACATACAAAGGATGAGTGCACTGCCAAACCAGGACAGGAGAAGCTTTAAAGAATGTCCAGCCATCAGAAATGCAGCAGCTATACAGAAGTTGCAGTGCTCTGGAGTGGGTTTTGAAGCAGCCAAACACAAGGTGATGAAAACACAGTGAACATGGCACTAAAGCACCATTTATGAATAAAAATTTTTTAACAGTTTCAATAGTTAGCTCAAATGTCATGGGATCACAACACAAATATCTGAGGGAATCTGCAAGAAAACCAGAATGACCTAACTGTCCTAGAAGTCATGGTGGATATTTACCAGTCAGGTGGATCCTATCTATGTATGGTCATATGTAGAAGCTCTCCCCTCAACAGTCATCAGCAGCCCACTGTACAGCTCTGTAGTTCAGGGCTAGGATGATCTGCCATCCACAAGCCAGCATTTTTAGCTGAGTAGTATTCTAGAGAGGACCCCTAGCAATAATATTACTCAGCCAGTAGAGTAACCTTACCTACAGATGACAACAGCTACAGAATGTGCTGAAATTAATTCAAAAAGTGTAGCATCTTTGCGTAAAATGCAGGAGCACCAATTGACAGAAATGGGCAGGGAGATGGGATCTAGAGTGATATAGAGGCTAAGCTTGGAACTACAAAACAAAATGGAATCAGTAATTGCAGAGAGTTCCCACATAATACTCAGGAAAGTTTATTCCTCTTAGTGAGCTAATTCTAGCTAACATGCTAGAAGAGCAACCATCCCAGTGCAACTACTCCACTCAAATAATTACTAGTTGCAGAAACCAAGAGAATAAATCCTCAAGTAAGAACATGGCAGCATCACAATGTCAGGATTCAACACTAGAGACAAGACCTTCTCAAGCTACACCTGTGAGGACCATGAGGTATGCATGGGGAAAAATAAAACTGACATCAATACCAAGGCTCATAAGGGCCAGGACAAGAAACAAGAGACAAAACCCAACCAGCAGTGCAATACCCTAATGTAATGGCTACCTATTCCATTAACCAATATTTGACCAGACAACAAACTGAAATAAGAGAGATGGCTGTTATTTAGTTTAATTGCAAGGATTTCCTCTAAATTATCAGAATTAAAATTCCACATTTATGCAACCAAACCAGAAGTTGTGTGTCCATGTGAGACATGGCTGACAGATACTACCTGAGAAAAAACATCAGAAGTGTTGTTACTTAAATGCATCTCATAAATCATAATGAATATTAGCATCTGACAATAAGGGAACTTAGCATTATTCGCTGACCAAATGGATTTCATGTATTGGAATTCAATAGAAAGGTAAAAATTCTGCATAAAAACTCAATCTTGTGTGGTAGGACAACTATGTTGCATGGTTGCAGTTGGAGAGAATGAAGTCCTTGCCATTCAGTATGCAAGCAGTGTTAATATCCATGGCACCGTTCACCCAGTGTAAAAAGGAATAGGTCTGAGTTCATATTAACTGGAATTAACCCTCTACCGCTGTATGGCACTCACGGGGAACATCAGAAAAAATGCTAATTATGTTAAAATTATATTATATGTGAGCAATATGAGGTTGCTACTAGGTTTAAACGCTTCGGCATGTTACAGCGTTGTTCTTTTGGCTGCCTGGCTCTCAGCATGCTTCATTGCATCAGTGTACAGACGGTCTTTGTGAGCTTAAACGTAGAAACTAGAAAAATAAATTCGTCGGTAAAGGGTTAATGGCTGAGTATTGGGAAGGTTCAGTGTCTACTTCTGCAAATATGCGTCTTAGAGGCCATATTATGGTCCATCGTGAAATATAAATGATATGGAGACATAAACATTTTAAGTTTTGTCATCACTACTGGTGGTCAACATGCTTCTTTGTTTTACTTTAGTTTTTTACCCATTTGCTGGTAATAAGATTTATATGCTTTATTCTTTGTATTTTGTTTTTCAGAAAAACAAAGTAAATCAACATCTTAAATGATTCACTTCAGTACAGTGTTACGTATATGTGATGGCATACCCCTGTCAGTCACCAGAGATGTTTCCTTGGATAGCTATGTTGCTGCTGCCAAGAAGCTCATCAAAATATTAGTGCCCAAGCTGGTTCAGTATCCTAAAAGAGTTTGTCTACAGGATGATGCTTATACAGTCCAGTAAGTTACTGAATTCATACATGTTAAGTTTTCTCATTCTTATCTAAAGGAATGTGTACTTCAAAGCTCCAATCATTTATGGAAGTATATGTAAGTTTATACAGTATGTTGGAGCTCTACATAAAATTTAAAAAATATTTAAGCTACTTCAAAGATTTAGCATATTTTGCTGTATAATTAGAAAGATGTTGGGAAGTATGATTTTTAAATTACTTAATTAGTGAACTGTTTTAGTTATTTATGTTTAGTTCTTAAAATTGGTAAACATGTACATATGATATATTTACTGAAAGATGGAAGAAAGCAAATAGCCTAAAACTGACTGTAGATACTGAAGAACAAATTCTGTGTGATAAATTTTTTCTAATAATAGACTTTTTTGTTCTGTTTTTGATTTCATATTAACAATAACATTGTGTGATGTCATAGCTGCAATAATTTATTCATGAATAACGTGGCTCTCCTGTTGCAGTTGTGTGCATTCTACAGTTGTGGCCTTCATTGCAGTGTGTGAGCCCACTTTTTCTCACCTCCTGGTACACAGCTACCTTGATGAGCTCTCTAAAGAGTTCTCAATACTCTACAATTCCTCTGTGATTTCTGCTGTCAGAAGACCATATGCCTTCACAGAATTTGGTATGTCTATTTACTGAATTATGGTTAGTCTGCCTGGGGTGTCTCTAATCTTCTTGTCTCAGAGGGTTTTTCTAAGTTCTTGTATTTTCAACCCTCCTAAGGCAGTGTTTCAATGACAAACTCTCATCTTCTGTTTAAGTGATTAAAAATGCTCTATGTATGATTTAAACTGTTCTAACTATGTACTATTCCAATGGATCAAAGGTAGGTTTGGATGGCAAATGAAAGTAAAATAATATGTTTCTCAGTACTCTAGCTAATGACATACAGCCAGAGTACTGGAAAAATGAGCCGATAAACACAATGTGAGAACAAAATTACATGTTATGGTAAAGAATATTGACTGTTTAGTTGAATATCTTCCAAGTTTATGGTTATGTGTGATCATTCTCATTAAATATTTACTATTAGTGTAGATTTATATAGTGTCAGGTAGCCTAATGAAATTAGGAAATGATCAGTGGTTGTCAGAGGCTGAATGATTTTTTTTATGTATTAGGTTGTTACAAAAATAATGGCCGATTTCAGAAGCATGCATTTAATCCTTGGTAAATGAACAATAGAGATGTTAAACTTAGTCAAAATATGAACCCCGAGCAGATATGCATCTCTGCCATCGGACTACGAGATTATTTATCCCTTGTTGATAAAAAGTTAATGGCTGTGATGCAACCTAAATCTTTGAAGGTCTTTTCCACCTCTTGTTTAGACCTAAAAGTTTTACCATCCAAAAATGTGCTTAAGTGCTTGAATAAATGTTAATCAGTAGGTGAAAGATCTAAAGAATATGGAGGATGTGGTAAAGTCTCGTATCCCAGTTCTGTGAGTTTTTGGACGGTCATTCTTGCAACATGTGGTCGCGCGTTATTGTGGAGCAGAATTGGACCACGTCGATTCACTAATGCCGGTCTCTTTTCGCTCAATCGAGCATGCACAACAGCGAGATCAGTGCAGTATCTCTCTGCATTAATGGTCTCATTGACTCCCAAAAAACTGTAGTGAATAACACCTATTGCAGACCACCAGACAGTCACCATAATCTTTTTCTGGTGCAACATTGGCTTTGGGAAGTGTTTGGGGGCTCATCGCGATCGAGCCATTGACCTGATCGTTTACGGTTATCATAAAGGACCCACTTTTCGTCACAAGTGACAATTCGGTCAAGAAAGGGATCGTTGGTGTTGCGCAGAGAGAGCATCGAGCACACTTCAAAACGCCTAAGCTTTTGATTGTCATTGAGCTCATGAGGAACCCATTTATCGAGCTTTTTCACCTTTCCAATAATCTTCAAATGGTGAAAGACTGTTGCAATGCTGAAACCAAGTGTCTGGGACATTTCTCTAACACATTGACGTGGATTTTGCTCAACAACCGTATGCAATTGCTCGTTCTCGGGACTACCCAAACGTCCTCTACCCTCTTCATCTTTAAGGCTCTCATCACCACTCCGGAATTTCTCGAACCACCTTCGTACTGTCCGATCCCTTGTGGACTTCTCCCCATGCTCGGTTGATATTGGCAGAAGCTTCGGAGGCGTTGTGCCCAAGTTTAAACTCGTGCAACATAAGTAGGCGAAGGTCATGTTTTGTCATGTTCACCATGGAGGGATTCCATCCTTCAAAATTATGTTCTGTCTGAAAAGAAGTTACAAAATATTAATGAGCACACATTAATTGTTATGCATGCCGAGGTTCATCGAAAATAAACTAAGAAAGTTGTGGTAAAATTACTTTTCAAACTCCAGACCTTCGAGCGGCCATTATTTTTGTAACAACCTAATATGTACTTGCCATCCTGTATGAAAGCTGGTGCTCTAGCTTCTTGATATTGCAAAGAGGTGGTTCATTTACTTCGTACCTTGTCCATACTCTACTCTCCTCTTCCAAAAGCCTCATGGAAGTATTCCCTTTTAGACTAAAAAAATACAAAAATGTATTCAATAATGGGACAGGTACACTATTTTTTTATGCAGAAGTACTAAAAAAATTTTTTTGTCTAATAAAAGATCAGGCACCACTAAAATGTATATATTGGTGGGTCATATTCTGTTTCACTATGTTGAGAGAGGCATATTTTGACTACAGAGTTCCTACTGATTTCATTCATCTTTGGCTGCATTTAACTCAGTTTAATTAACTATAACACAAGTTACTTGTACATTACCTTCAAGTTTCTACTCATTTTGAGGACCCTACATGGTGTACTGGA
>VCRD01005267.1:18847-36274 GCA_006783055.1 Trinorchestia longiramus
TCACCCTCATAATTTTGTGACATCACCCTCATCACTTTGTGACATCACCCTCATCACCTTGTGCCATCACCCTCATCACCTTGTGCCATTACTGACCAGTGCATCCCAACAAAAATAACATTACTATCACTTCAGTCCACAACACTCATCTACAGTCCACTACACTGTCATCTACAGTCCACTACACTGTCATCTACAGTCCACTACACTGTCATCTACATTATACAATGTATATCAATATACTGAACTGTATTTTCTCTGAATAAATTCACTTTCATGATATTTTCCCCATTCATTTCTGTAGGGAAAAGCACTACGGTAAGTGAGACGTTGTCTTCGTTCTATCCCCAGCTTCTGAAAATAACGTTTTTACTTGTAAGATATTTTTGTACGTAAGTAAAAGAATTGTAAAATATTACCCTCCTCCCTCCCTCCGACTTGGATGCCGTGCATGGAATTTGCAAAAATCTTACATGGCCTACACGGCCTATCATTTTTCGTAGCTTCAATAACGAGTTTTTTCATAAGTTTTTACATGTTATAAATTTAACACTGGTGGATTAATGTAGATTTTCCACATACCTAGTAGTTTCTACTTAATTCTCACTAGAGCAATGAATGGCTTACATACAAAAAATTAATTTTTTACGAGGAAATAGATTATCGAAAAATATTTCAGGTACACTTGATTATTTCTTTAAAATAAATTCATACACTCAATTCAAGATTTTGTAGAAGCGTTGACATCTAAAATAAGATGACAAACTTTCAAGGCTGTTTTTAAATTTTAAATTGCAAATTGAAATTAAACATCTGAGGGTGAAATGAACTTCATTCCCTTACTTTGTCTCCTTCAATAAAATTTTTCATGTATTTAAACTTTGTCTAATCGTAGGATCTGGCACATGACGTGAAAAAATCTTCAATTGTCAGACTGAACACAACAATCCCATCAATAAAACTGCGTAAATTGATTGATGGGTTGTTTTTTCGACAATCCTTCTTTCGAGCTCAAACATTAATCTTCAATTGTCAGACTGAACACAACAATCCCATCAATAAGACTGCGTAAATTGATTCATGGATTGTTTTTTCGACAATCCTTCTTTCAAGTTCAAACATTAGGAATAACACACGCCAGTCTTATCATCAGTACAACTCGCACGATTCCATATACAAACTCTATACCTATTGTTGTCGATCCATACCTATTGTTTTCGGTTACATACCACCTGTTTTCGGTTCCCCACAAGACCCTGTTTTCTACATGCCTGTTGTTATCATTGGGCTCACGAAGTCAAAATTTCCAGCACCTGTTTTCCAACGTAAAATAAAATGGAAAAACACACTATTTCTTCTTACAGTAAGACCGCAACCTTTGAAAACTAACACACGTATCTCACAGAAGGGAAGCAACATACTTCTAGTACTAACTTACACGTAGGTGATGTGCCTGAGTATACTGGGTACTTATTAGAGTGTGTTCTTGTCAGTTAGTTTAATTCTAAATTTTTAAAGTAGCAAACAATTCACCATGGATACATTTTTACCAGAGGGATTTCCCCTTGGGATCTGCAAAATAGTGGACTTTTTTTCGGGCAAAAATAGTGAACTTTACTGAAACATTTTTTGTGGGCATCGAAAGATGCTCAAGTCCACTAATTTTTGAGTATTGCTGGACGCCCTTGATAAGCTAATGTTTTTGTCTTAATGAATGATGTTTAGTTTAGAAGACTGTTGCTATTATTTGTAAGTGTCTATTTAACAGTAATATTACGGCTAGAATAAGGCCCGAATAAATTCAAGAAACAGAGTCTTTAAATTTCATTCACTCGTACTATCATTCGGAATTTCAAACTGTTTTTAACGTTTGTATTTTGAAAGAACCTCATCTTAGAACATCCTCCAAAACCATACGAGGAAGATGGTTCCATTGGAAAAATATTTACTCTAACTAAAGGAAAGGTTAGCAAGAAACTCCACAATTTAGTTATGAATAAAACTAATTTAATCAGCCATGCCTTTTTAACGGCTTTTTGACCGTTAAGAAGGATATACTGACTCCTAAGGAAGGTATGAAAACCATTCATGAAAGTTTATTATCTAAGAAAGGCATACGAACCACTATTATACACCACTCAGAAAGGCATAATAACCCTTCAGGAAGGCGTAATGATCTCTCATGAAGGCGTAATGGCCCCTCAGAAGACATAATGACCCTTCAGGGTTGTTACAGTGTTTAATTCGTAAATTGACACAGCGCAGAAAGGCTCTGCCACACACACACAAAGTTGTACTTTGTTGCGTTCAAAACTTTGCTCTGCAGCTGCAATTTTGTTAGTTAGCGCAGTGATATTAGGTGGCAACACTGACGCTAAGCTTAGCATCACTGCCACACATAGCAAGTCTATCTTGCTGCCAGTAAATGCTCATGCTTCCTCTCCATAGGGAAGTTAACATGCCTTGTGTTATATGTTAATGCAATATGCTTCTATGTGCATACATTTCAGCATGACGGTTGTGTTGCAGCTATGCGGTTGCGCATGTGGTGTTGTGTCCCTCGTCCTTGCCGTCATCAGCGGCTACGGTTGGCCGAGGTACGGTCGCGTTCTCAGCGAGAGTTCCACGGCCGAAACCAGTTCATCCCACCACATGCACACCTTCCACCAGTCTGGGGGTGGGCCACCCATGGGGGTGAGAGGGGGATCATCAGGTAGCTCACTATTGAGAGGTCACAGCAGCAGTAGTGGGTTGCAGCAGCAAACGACCACTTTTACCCCCGATAGTTTGGAGCCTTTGCCTGGGCCCTCCAAACCTACCCTAGCTAACCACACCCCCACCCACAGAGGACTACCAGTCGTATGAAAGTGAAAAGATGATTAAATTTAATGCAAGAGTTGTAGTTTGGGGACTCCAATCACTGCCGTACACTTCCTCCTCAGAAGAACTGAATTATACCAGAATGTCTCTCGGAAGGTTATTGGTCGTGTTGTCACCAGTAGAAGCTACTGAAAGAATGAATGGCTTCTCAACTGTACTGTGAGTCATCCTGAATGACCTCACTTGTGCTATGGCAGCTACATTAAGAGGGAACGAGGTATCAAGAGTTGGTGAGGTTGCCTAGGTTTATCATTGGCTCCGCCCACACCGTGGACGTGTACATACGTCGTACACGTTCTCTAGCTTGCGTCAGAAGTGAGTCCTTGCTGTCATAAAAGAAATGAACGCCGGACAACAGACGTGAGACTCAGCATTCTAAGGCTGAGAAAAAATTTGCGTACTATTCGAATATGTTGATCTGCAGCAATGAAAACCACTGACGTGTCCTCTAAAACACGCATTCCATCAAGATGTCATCTAAGAACCCCAAATTTTCCGGTCATCTTGTGACACAAATTGACTTCCAGAAAAGAGCCAATATTGAAAATTAAGCTAAGCCATGTGAGTTTTCTGTGTTGTATGAAAGCAGTTCTGTACGACCGATGACCAAAGTGTGATAAGTGTGCAGTAAAACTGCTTTAAACCTTGAAAAATTATTGAACTGGTGCCAGTACACGGATAAAAACTAGTGATGGACGCCTCGATGCGACAATCTTTATACAGTGCATTGTACAAAGTGATTGAATTCTGTAGTGAGATGCCTACTTGCTTAATTCCGCCTGCGTGAGGGTACGCGTGGGGACGCGTACGCCTTTCAGAGGGTACGCGTGAATGTGTTTCTCGTATCTTTATCGCCTACACACAGGGGCACTCGAACGGAGACCGTAACATTTCATTCTTGTCCCCACATTTAATGCCAATAAATTCATAGATAAACACTCAACACGGAAATATTTTATGTATGGTATCTACGGATACCCACTCCAAGTGAGATAATATATTTTGACACGTTCTCAGTGTGTGAAAGGAACATGACCACGGTGAGCTAAGCCTTTCCCTCGACTGATCCAGAACCATCCATCTTGCTTAGTCAAGATCACTGGTGCAACGCCAAATAATCTTAAAATTGGGTACACAAACACGGAATGGAAATTATTCAGCAGAGATACAGAGTCGAAATATCATGCGTCTCCGTTCAAGAACACTTGTCTGAAAGCTATGGTAGATCCAGCGAAACTTTTGCTCCATTTCGAAACATTTTTCGCAGCGAATTTTTGAAGTCTTTTTACGATATCATGCTTTAAAAAGGCTTTTCTATTTCTCGTCGATTCCGGTGTGTAGCTTTTAAAGCTTAACTTGTTTTTAATCAATTGATACAGAGATGTTAATTAATCATTTAGGCTCTCATGAGTAGGAAGACGTATTACTCGCAATTAGTGGCGAAAATTTGAGAACGATTGGAAAAAAATGATGTTTCAGGCTAAGTCCTTAAAATTTCATCTGGTGGAAAACAAAATCTCAGTATTGGTAGAAAAAATTTTGCGTTTATCCTAAACACCGACAATGCAACAGTTTCATTTTTCTGGAAGTACCTGAAAGCAAGACCTTACAAACAATTATTCAAGTGGACTTTTTAATACAACTTCTTTGATCTCAAAGAACAATCTTCATCGGTCAGTTTATAAGCAATCCACCACAGGAACAACATCAATAAGGGGAAGAAGTTTTGTCATTTTCGTTAATTTGTGTTCAAACAAATTTCAATTTATGGATGTTAAGATAAGGCAAATTTAGAAAGAAAAGTAATTCCAGGGCCAAGATGCCTATATAATTTCCTACAACTGGAAAATCATTTATTTATTGTAGTCTTATAAGACTATATAACGCAACCTTTGTTAAATTAACTGTGAAACAAGAAATTTTACGGAAATAAAGGTTAATCAGAGCGCAGTAAAACAATTTCACGCTATTGTAGCATTAAATAAATACGAATTTGGATAAAGAACAAAAATTGTGTGTTAAATAGTACCCAATTCATGTCAGTAACTGAAAACAAAATGAAACAAAGTGTAATAACATTTCAAAAATCAAAAACATATTTCCCGTTTTTTCGTTCCACTTGGTCCAATTTGACGATTTGCCAGCACCAGTTTAACCTCAATCCTACGACCAGTATTTCACCAACCCAGTTATGTTTCACCCGTCTTTTTTAATCCATGACGTACATTAAATTTTCGGATGAAATGCAAGAAGATAGAAATTACCTTGAATTAAAAGCACGATCACTCCGCCCACCGCAATGCGCATATCTTTATTATTATTATTATTGTTAATATTCTAAATACGCACATGCACCGTGCAAACTGTATTATAGCATCTCATCTATAATTAAACATCAAATATTTTTGCATAACTCGTTCTTGATGATTTATTTTATGGTGCCACAAGTAGCCCTCGTTCGCTTCAACTTCAGAAAATTAGACAACTCAAACTAGACTTCAAGGTTCCATATGAAAAAGCATCTCAAAATTTATTTAATACTTGGTTCATTTTTTAGGATTATGGTAGATTTTAACCTCAGATTTTGATGTTGTTCAAAACTCCACACGATTCTAATCTTGCTTTCTCGTTTTTAATAAGAAATAAGACAACCATGAACACCACATGGAACTTTTATGAACATGAAAAGCAAGGGAAACCATAACAAATTTCCCTTGTTTTTCCAAGCATAGATGCTTTTGTACGCCGTTCTCTTTTTCTTCATTAAAAATAAGTTTTCAGTACTGAAAACCAGAAACTTTTCTATGCAGAAAATCATATTTTTTTCAATACAGAAAAGTTCTTTATACAAAAAGAATCGAATGTTTTCTATGCAAGAAATACATTTTTTCATGCAGAAAAGCAGAAAGTTTATCAAAATTGCAATCAGAAAATCCGCTTAAACAAAATCAAAAGGTTTTTAAGAGATTGCATTGTGTTTGCTCTCCATTTATAATAAATTCGAAGTCTTAAGGCCATAGTAGACTTAGTCAGTAACATACTTACTGTACGTTACTGAAGTGTGTAAGATCTAGTCAGTCACACAACATACAACATATTTTTACGAGACCAAAACCGAAAAGTAAAATACTTTTAAGAATGATTCAAAGTTTGTTGAAAATTAAATTTAATAATGTAAATGAACTTAGAGATTTGTCACTTCCTCGGTGATAAAAAACGCTAACTAAAAACGAAACAAATTCATTTTTGAGTTCCTGTTAGTACGGGAGTTGTGTTATTTGGCGATATGGTTCGTTGGGTTAACCAACACTTCATGGCTATGGTTATAATTAAAATATTCTACTCCAAATATGTGAACACAAACATAAAATTGTACAACATTATCCTAAGCATAATTAAATTACACAAAATTTCATGAAAATAAACTAAGTCCAAATAAACTACGCAGAATGTAGCACTCTGACACACTTGTAAGTCTAAAGTAAACAAAATAGAAAAAAGAAAGAAAATGTGTTTTTTCGTTTTCCATATCCAATTCATGCTCGCATCTAAGAACGAAATGAAATGAAATGGCGTTATACATACATTTCAGAAATAAACACATTTTTCGTTCGTTATTCTATTCTGATTTTATTAAACTAACAAATCTGACACATCATCAGGCCCTTGTATTTATTATATTTTCACTTCCTACACCCGAACAAACATTTTATTTCATAATTACATAGACCATGCTTCTGTTTTATTTTTTAAGGTTAACCTCAATTTCAAACCCGTGTATCGCACTAGCAATTAAGGTTAACCTCAATGGCAAACCCGTGTATCGCACCAACAATTAAGGTTAACCTCAATGGCAAACCCGTGTCTCGCACTAGCAATTATCTGTTCAAGTGTCTTCTACACAATTCCTATCCCCTTTTCTCTTTGTTTTTTCTGCTCTTCCTCGACTGTTATACCTGAAATACCTCTGTTAGTTTTCGATAGAATAACCCTATCGTTCCAAACCATAATTTTAATCAGAGGCACAAGGTCAAAATTTGTCATGACCACATATCAAAAAGGAAACTTCTAGCTTGACTTTCTGTGAGATCTGGTGTTTGCAAACTTGTTCTTCGGACCAGCGTTTTTTAAATCATTCTTCATTCTTTTTTAATGAAATTGCAAATGACAACATCCGAAATCTGATGAGTCACTTTTAGGGGAATTTCAAACTTTCCACATAATTTTACAAAAAATAATTTGCGTCACTTGGTTACAGTGACTGATCAACTTAAGGCCTTATATTCAAGAGTGATATACAAAATTCCAGTTTTATTTTTTCAAACGAGCGTTTACTGAACACTAGATGATGTTAAACTTGCCATTTACAAACGAAGAAGCAAACTGAAACTGCTTTTACCTAGATTATTCTTTATTTTGACTGTTTAAATAAGCTGCACCTGGTCAGGTGTAGGCACCTGGGAGTTATGCCTCACCAAATCCAACTGCCCATACGAGTAAAGATGCTAATTAATATATGTAGATTAGTTTACCGTTTTTAAATTAATCAGACTCAGAGATGCACTCAGTTCAATCACGAATTCTTCCGCGAAGTCGGAAAGCTGTACATTGCTGTGTATATACATACAGGGTGCAACAACATAATTTTCTTTTTTTGAAAGCAACTTCCTTTGAAAAAAGGAAGTTATGTTGCTGCACCCTGTACTTTAGATCACCTGCTTCAGGTCTATAGAAGAAGCCATTTTGCTTCATGTTTCTACTTTACCACTCGTAGATTTTTGATCAAAGCTTAACGAAATTTACACGTTGCTCATCACCAAGTCCGCGTTTCTGTGTGTGTAAACACCCGCGAGTGAACTGAAAAATATATGCATTCCCACGGCGGAAATAAATGTGCAGAACGTATACAAGACCATCTATGATTTGGAATGGATGTTTACCTTAAGATTTGGAATGAACGTTTCTTTACCTTACGATTTGGAATGAACGTTTGTTTGCGTTAAAATTTGGAATGGTTTGTTTACCTTAGGATTCAGAATGAACGTTTACCTTAGGATTTAAAAGAAACGTTGATCCAATTATTTAGAATGCAAGTTCGAACTACGATTTAGAATGAACGTTAACCCAACTGACTTGGAACGAACTTTATTATTTAGAACGAACGTTAATATCATGATTTGAAATGCACATAAATAAATGGTGAGGTGTCGATGTGCAAAAAAGTTGAGAACAGATGCCACTATATAATTCCATTGCAGTAATTGCCTCTGATCTTTGATTTGTCGACGTAAAATAGAAAAATTGGTTATTTACTTTTCATTAATTCTAGATTAGCTTTTTCGCCTTAAGTGGATATTTATGAACTATTGTTCCATTCATTTATTTCATTCATTCAATTCTGCATCACTTCATTCACACGTTGAATTGATCATCTTTTCATCATGTTTTCCGTCATTTCTTCATTCACTTGACGAAAACTCTCTGTTTCAAGTTTGAAAAGACAAATATGTACATTAGTTTCCTTATATATATGCTCGAAAATTTCACTTTGTGTCAAGATTTTCGACAACTTTCGTGGCACGAAATCGTACGTCACTCAAGGAGATTCAACCTTGTTTCAAATATTTATTCTTTTTCTTGTAGTTTTCGTACAATGATATTGCTTCTGTTATTTGCTTCTGCAATCAGCGTTTTTACTCCTTAAGGTATACGAGCAATAAGGAATTTATTGAACAAGTCGAAGTTCAATCTGTTTGTATAAAACAAGTTTAATACAAATCTCAACTCTAGACATGTGACACGTATATATAAATAATTGATCTTTAAATGATCCACAATTGATCCCTAGTTCACCCATAATTAATTTCTAATTGATACTTAATCAATCAATAATTGATCACTAATTGACGCCAAATTGTTTCATAATTGATGCCTAATTGAACTCTAATAGTCACACACACACACATGATACAACGCAAAATAAGTTATAAACTACTAAATATAGTAAGAGACGCAAATGATAAAGTTATTAACTTGCACTATAAGATTCATGTATACTTGCGTGCTTTGAAGTACCTACACTTGAGTTATACTACTATAGTGTAGTATACTATAGTAGTATTATAGTATAATTTCAGGTACCTATACTTGAGTTATAGTACCTTATAATTAGGATAAAATACGGGCAAATCATTGCAGGTATTTTAGCCTTTTCACATATAGTGGAAAAACGTGTCATCTTTTATGACAAATTCAAAATATGAATGTTTTTGTTTCATCGTTTTCTTCCAATTATTTTCTTTAAATCGAATAGCTGAGTTTTTCTTTAATTGTTAATTTGTCAATGTATCGATCACTTTTATCAAGAGATTGGTTGACCTTTGCATGCGAAAAAATTTAGTTGAAAAACTTGACCTCAACAACATGAAAAACGCAGAGAAATCTTGGAGTAAATTCTGCTAAGATTTTTGAATGAACCCCGCTTAAATTTTTGGATAAATTCCGCTACAGTTTTGGTGTAAATCCCGCTGAAATTTTGGGGTAAATCCCGCTAAAGTTCAAATCCCTGCAGCCGTGTACGTGCGTTGTCTTCTAAGCACACCAACGTTCCTACCTGGGCTCATACACATGTGTGCGTTTTTGTGTCCTTTATTATCTTACATTAATGAGTGAAAAGAAACATGATTTTTAGCGAGTGCTTACATGACAACGCACGTCGGTGCGTCCGAGCGACTCGCCCAATCTTTAGTGTGTTACATATATAAATAAATATATATATGCTTCTCCTCATCTCCCATACTGCTTGCTTGACTAGCGAACCAAACCTTATTAGTTAAGATGAATATTTGTGTATATTCTATCAAGTCTTGTTAAATACTTATTGCGGGCCAATACTTTTCTAATCATAATTATCATTATTATTATCATCATACCTTGTCACTATAAAGTTTACTTTAGAACGTTCACATAATAAAATATCCTAAGCATTTAAGGAAGTATATGGCACGGGCTCATTTGTTGAACGCACAACAATTTTGTTGCATGTATGTGCCCGCGTGAGTACAAAACAATCACGCACCATTTTTTCACGACTTTTCAACTTAATTGCTTGAACTTTTGGAACCAAAATAAGCTTCGTTACTCTCATGGTCCTTGCAGAGCTTCCAGCGCTCAAAAGTGTTCACATGTGTCGCTACTTCTTCACGTTTTCTATAGAATTTATTAACTTATTTCTTATATTGTTACTGTATTGTAGACTTAGTTGAATCAATCATTGTTAAAGCGAAGCAAACGGTGTTCATTAGGATACTATGGCACTATCTTCAAGTGAATTAATTCCTCATTCTGCAAAATGGGTTATTTTTCACTGATTTGAGGTTTTCTTTGTACGGGTGCAATACGGAGGGAATCTGGATATTCGGATGAAGTTTGGACACACTGATGACGTTTAAATACACAGGTGAAATCTGGATATACAGATGAAGTCTGGACACACGGGTGAAGTCTGAATATACGGACGAAGTCTAGATATACGGACGAAGTCTGGGTATACGGACGAAGTCTGGGTATACGGACGAAGTCTGGATATACGGACGAAGTCTAGATATACGGACGAAGTCTGGATGTACGGACGAAGTCTGGATATACGGACGAAGTCTGGATCTACGAATGAAGTCTGGATATACGGACGAAGTTTGGATCTACGAACGAAGTCTGAATATACGGACGAAGTCTCGGTATACGGACGAAATCACCCAGGATACATCTGGTCCAGTTATAAAGTTGGAAATAACAAGTAGACGAATGCAATTTTGATTCTATAATAACCATGAACCACAGGACCCTCAAGTGCCGCTACGATCAACCAGGAAATTTATCTTGTGGCAAATATTTACGTCCACGATGAGCACATGCTTCCATGACCAGTTTTGTAAGTTTGTTCTATTCTCGAGCTTTTAATATTCGCTTGCCAGGCTTCCGTCCTTGCCTCTCATGCTCTGTGGCTTCAGATGTCGTGTTCAGGACACGACTAGCTTTGTCTTGTTGTCTGCCACTTGTTGACATCCGTTTTAGGATTATTTTGTGTCGACAGACTGCTTGTTTTATGGTGTATTTGTTGAAGCCTATTTTAGGATAATGTGAACTGGCTTCGTATGCCTCATGATGTATCATTTTTTGAAATCCGGTTTAGGATTATGTGAACTGACTTGCTATGTCTCATGATGGAGCATTTTTTGAACCGCTTTAGAATTATGTGTACTGGCTTCGTAAGCCTCATGATGTATCATTTTTTGAGATCCGGTTTAGGATTATGTGAAGTGGCTTGCTATGTCTCATGATGTATCATTTTTTGAACCACTTTAGAATTATGTGTACTGGCTTCGTAAGCTTCATGATGTATCATTTTTTGAGGTCCGGTTTAGGATTATGTGAATTGGCTTGCTATGTCTTATGGCGTACTATTTTATAAAAGCATTTTAGGATTATGTCAACAGACTGATTGTTCTAGGGTCTGCAAATTGTTGACTAGGCTCAGGATGTGAGCCGACAGGTTATAACAAATAACTTCTGACATGTCACAACATCATGTCACTCGGTATCTCTTGAAGAATGGCAACCTCGGTACGGAATTTGCCAAGTACGAGCTATGTGACAGCCTATTTCCTTTTGGTCATGCAATATATGCATATATCATTTTATATATGATTGAATTGACAGTTCTAAATATATTCCCAATATATGTACTGATCGATGTCACGTATAAGAAATGTAAGAGGGTGCATTCTAGAGATACGGGCACACGCACTTCTCTCTCTTTCTCTTTCTCTCCTTCCAGTAGTGTACACTTTCAGTGCATACATACATGGATTTAAAATAGCTCATCACTTGCTGCATATTTGCTAAAAACCATTCATTCAATTAATTCATTAATCATACATTCAATTCATTCATTAATCGTACATTTAATTACTTCATTAATCATACATTCAATTAATTCATTCACCATTCATTCAATTAATTCATTAACCATACACATTTCATTCATTCATTAATCATCAATTTATTTAATTCATAAATGATACCTTTCATTAATTATTAATCATCTATTTAAATATATACTCGGGAATCTGCCTTATATAGCCCCGTTTAGGTCTAGTAAACTTTCTTCACAGTTTTGACACGATTTGAAACTCGAAATTTCTTAAAAAAAATTGTACATGTTCTATGTTCATAAAAATTTGACTTCATCATTTGCTCGTGCAAAAAAAACTGAAAAGAAAATGTTTTACATTAGCTTTCCAATATTGGATCAAAATTTATTTGAATTTTCAAATTACGTTTAGTCACTTAATGAAACATGCACTAGCCCTCTGAATCATAATACAGTCATGCCACCAATTTATTATCAATAATCTAATCATGGCGACATTTAACTAAAAAACGGACATTGACTTGCATGGGGATTGTTGTTCAATATCGACAAGTTTTTCCCATTGCATTTTACCCACAACAACGGACCCATTTTATCCACAACAACGGACCCATTTTACCCATATCAGTGGGCCCATTTTACCCACAACAATGGCCCTATTTTACCCACATCAGTGCCCCCATTTTACCCACATCAGTGGGCCCATTTTCCCCACAACAGTGGCCCCGTTTTACCCACAACAGTGGCCCCGTTTTACCCACATACAACGGACCCATTTTACCCACAACATTGGACCCATTTTACCCACATCAGTGGGCCCATTTTACCCACAACAGTGGCCCTATTTTACCCACATCAGTGCCCCCATTTTACCCACATCAGTGGGCTCATTTTACCCACATCAGTAGCCCCATTTTACCCACAACAGTGGGCCCATTTTACCCTCAACAGTGCCCCCATGTACCCACATCAGTGGGCCCATTTTACCCACAACAGTGGCCCCATTTTACCCACATCAGTGGGCCCATTTTGCCCATATCAGTGAGGGTGGGCCACAGTGGGTCATCAGCCCCACTTCACAACAAAATTTAAAACAGTGTTGCACTTCAGTACCCAACACTACTGAATATTTGGATCTCAATATCAAAAGTAAACATGGCAATACAAAAAAAGAAAGATTAACATTCATTTATATTCTAGCTTCTATTTCCATAGAGGAATATCTCATACATACAAACACTCACTTTAATCATGAATGTGTCTTACAGAGCAAAGAAGTCTCACCCGCCCAAGAACCTGTCACATTTTCATCAAGTAGACCTGACAGGTCTATCTGAGTAAGCGCAGGGTTTTAGGCATACTTTCTCTCTTCAGTCAGTGACCTCAATATCAGAATGGCAGGGTTTTAGGCATACTCTCTCTCTCTTCAGTCAGTGACCTCAATATCAGAATAGCAGGGTTTTAGGCATACTCTCTCTCTTCAGTCAGTGACCTCAATATCAGAATAGCAAGTTCATTAGAGGTTGTACTTCAGCCATTTGTCTGATGGTCAAGTTTCAGTTTTGGCAATTTCGTTTGGATATTTTTTAGATTATGTGAAGTTTAGCGCTTGCTCATCCCGCCCCCTACTGCCGTCCTAGCTGCTGCTGCTTGCATCCCTGCCGCCCTTGTGCCGTCCCTCGTCTCCGTGCCTCCGTCAGGTCCTCTTCAGGTGCTCCTCCTCCTTGCCCTCGAGTTCCTCGAAGCTGTTCTTCACTTGTCGAGTTGCTCGATGATTCTCTTTCTCTTCTTCGAGTTCCTCGGAACTGTTCTCCACTTTTCGAGTCGCTCGATGATTCTCTTTCTCTTCTTCGAGTTCCTCAGTGACTCTTCTTATTCTCGAGTGACTCGACGATTTTCGTACTCATACTCGAGTTAATACTTCTCCTTCTCCTACTTGAGTTCCTCAGTGACTTCTCATACTTGAGTGACTCGACGTTCACCACAGCTTCTTCTGCACTCGCCCGAGTAACTCGATGATTTCCCAACTCCCACTTGAGTAGCTCCCATGCTCTGAATATGACCTCATGAAGTTCAAAGAACCCTTAGAGTTCTCTCCAGGTCAAGAAAAGTGATACCTAATTAGTAAAGTGGTCCCCAGTTAGTAAAGTGAGACCCAGTTAGTAAAGTGGTACCCAGTTACCTAAGTGGTAACCAGTTAGTAAAGTGGTACCCCTGTTCATGCGTCAGTCTCCAGTTGGATTAGGCATACACGTCATCCAACACCCCGAATTTCTTGGGCCATAGACGCTTACTGGAGCGTGATACATCCAGGCGAATGTTTGTGCTTGCTCTATTCATACTTGTCTGAGAGCCCTGCCTGCAGGCAATGTTTAAATTTTAGGCCTGCACCGACGTATACCTCTTACTGTCATTGCTGTTGTTTTGTAAGAAATCTGTTATTGTTATAAGTCAATACTAAATTTTATAAGTCAGAGTACATAAGACTAGGTCAATTTTAGCATTAGACCTAAACTAAGGAAAGTATATTGGGTTTGTTGGAAAAATATTCGAATGTCTGCACGACTTCCAGCATCTGACTGGTTCCAGCAACAAAGAATGGAATATGCAAGCGTCGTTATAGTCTACGGAGTTTGATACCCATGTTAGGGAAATAATGAGTTCAAGTGGAAGGAAAATGTAATGAACTTCTTGTTCTATCTTCCTTCAAAATTTTGCGTATTCAAAGCACGCTATATATGTACTGAATGAATTATTTTGTTAGAATTGCACCAAAAACTAAACACCCGAAGTCAATGAATCGCTTTCAGTCCGATGTTGTCAGTGAATAGTTTTTGGCCCGATGTTCTAGTCGGGAAGTCATTTTCAGTCCGATGTTCTTGTTGGGAAGTCATTTTCAGCCCGATTTTCTTGTCGAGAAGTCGTTTTTAGTCCGATGTTCTAGTCGAGGAATCGTTTTCGGGGCGATGTTCTTGTCGAGAAGTCGTTTTTAGTCCGATGTTCTTGTCGATGAATCGTTTTCGGCCCGATATTCTTGTCGAGAAGTTGTTTTTAGTCCGATGTTCTTGCCAGGGAATCGTTGTAGGCCCAACATCCTTGAGTATCAACATCCATCGAGACACAAAGGTCTTATTTTCAAAACATCGTTCATTTCTCCCTCGCATCCGTGACCACTAAGCAGCAAACTATTCATCACTTGCAAAATTTCCATGGTGCTCATGTTTACTCTTCAGTGTTCTAAGGATATTCGCGAAACTATTTTTTGGAGTATTTTCATAGCGACTACGACTCCTCTAAGTTCATAGATATGCACGATCGAAATTTAAAAATATTCACATGAAAAAAGTCACCAACAGCAGCAACTGCTAAGGACTTCCACCAATGAGAACACTTCGCAAGCCAAAGAAAAAGTTATCTATTCTAAACTTGAAGCTTCCGGTCAACAAGTTGTGCCAAATTTTCTTTTTAAACTTTAACGAAATCTACACAGTACCTCCATGACGTTTTTTTCAGCGTTAATGTTTTCATAAACGATCCACATTTGTAACTGATTCACACAGTATACATATATATATATATATATATATATATATATATATATATATATATATATATATATACATATATACAGAAATATATATATATTTTTGGTTGAAGATTTTATACTTTGCACCAGATATATTAGCAGTATATTGAAAGCTACGTTAAAGTGAGGCACAGTGTATGCAACCAAGGCCTTTTTGACTCTATAAGTCACAGTAACTAGAGAAACAGAACTTCAACGTAATGTGTATTATGTTAATCCATTTCTGACTGAAAAATTTCTTAAATTCTTCATTTCTATTTATTCAAAATGCTACGTAACCCTTTGCTGTTCCAACCCATGTTGCGTTAGTCCCTTGCTGCGCTAACTGCTTGCTGCATTGATCTCTTGCTGCGGTAATCCCTTGCTGCATTAATTGCTTGCTGCGCCAATCCCTTGCTGCGTCAATCCCTTGCTGCGTTAACCCCTTGCTGCGTCAATCCCTTGCTGCATTAACCCCTTGCTGCGCCAATTTCTTGCTGCGTTAACCCCTTGCTGCGTCAATCCCTTGCTACGTTACCCCCTTGCTGCGTTAACCCCTTGCTGTGTTAACCCCTTGCTGCGTCAATCCTTTGCTGCGCCAATTTCTTGCTGCGTTAACCGCTTGCTGCGTCAATCCCTTGCTACGTTAACCCCTTGCTGCGTTACCCCCTTGCTGCGTTAACCCCTTGCTGTGTTAACCCCTTGCCGTGTTAACCCCTTGCTGCGTCAATCCCTTGCTACGTTAACCCCTTGCTACGTTAACCCCTTGCTACGTTAATCCCTTGCTGCGATAATTGCGTTAATCCATTTCTGTAATGTTACCTTGCAAAGCAATCATAAAAATACTTGACCGAACATCGCTGTGACCAACGTTGAAACAAAGGCACAACTCTAGGGCCGCAAAATTGCAGTACCCAAAAATTTAAGTCAAATTGCTAAAATTCTTTCGTAGACACATCACTTGCAAAGTCTATGCAAAACTAACCCCAAATATATCACGGCCTACAGCTACTACCAGACTGCACACGCGTCAGAGCATTCAGTTGACACGATTTACAGGTCATAAGATTTATTTTTTGCGTCTGAGTTTAGCCACGCGGCTTGAAGCAAAGGAACAAGTTAGTCAATAACATGACCTTAATTTTAAGTTCAAACTTCAGCTTATTAGGCTAAAAATAATGTAAACATATTACTAGTAGCTGTCTTTTTTGATGCGTGACAAATAGAGATTTGCTGCTTCAACTACCACTAACTATTATTATTATCATATTCCTAGTTTTACCACCGCAGAGCTACCACTTAAATACGTTACTTTATGTTTGTTGTTCTTCCCATTCATTTGGTTAGAATTATAAAGCCTCATGTAGGTATTAGGGTTGAATTTCTAGAAGTAGAAAACTAATGGGCACATAACACATCATCATCTTCGATGTTAGAAATAATCTAATAATTTTTAGAAATATTTCAAGAATGTTTTGAGGTTTGTCAGGTAGACCTTAACGACCCAATCCAAGTAGGTGCAGTAGACCCGCAACGTCACTCGTAGGCTTTGGTAAACGCGTTAGGCCTAACAGCCAGGCACCAATGAACGAAAGCGGCAAAAAAAACTCAAAAAGCTGATTTTTCTCTGAATTTTCAGGGGTATCTCGCAGCCCTCCCTACAACCTTCAGACAAGGACTCCGTTCTTTTGTTATTACTAGTTATTGTGCTGCAGATTCAGAGACAAGGACTCCGTTTTTCTGTTATTACTAGTTATTGTGCCGCAGATTCAGAGACAAGGACTCCGTTTTTCTGTTATTACTAGTTCTTGTGCCACAAATTCAGAGACAAGGACTCCGTTTTTCTATTATTACTAATTATAGTGCTGCAGATTCAGAGACAAGGACTCCGTTTTTCTGTTATTACTAGTTCTTGTGCCACAGATTCAGAGACAAGGACTCCGTTCATTTTGTTATTACTAGTTCTTGTGCTGCAGATTCACGACAAAGATTTTCGCTGTATTGAGATTTATAAGTGCTTTCATGCTTTTGCTTCTTCATGGACTCCAGA
>VCRD01005268.1:16000-34827 GCA_006783055.1 Trinorchestia longiramus
CTTCACCTTGGCAAGTGCCACTGTCATGTCGTTTTCGCAACAAAGTCTGTTCCTTTTCTTCGTTTTTATGTCCAACATCTTCGAAAAAAATTGCTCGCAAAGATATGTTGTAACAAACAGTAAGAAAATCTCCAAAGCTTTCTCAACAATAACAGGGTACGTTACCATTTGTTGACACCAAAACGTTGAAAGCGTTGTTGTTCTGAAGAGCTGCTGTTGAACCTGGCTCTGCGGAATTTCAATGATTTCATCGAGATATTCATTATTGACATCTGGTGTCTCACACTAAACGTGAGCGGTTGTCTCACCCATGCTGGATATGACTCTCTTGAAGGGAAGTATCCGTCGAGAGACTTTGCAAGCCCATCTAAGTGCGTGGCAATTGCTTGCTTCAGTTCCGCGGGTACAGAAATGTCTCCGATTCCAGATACATCTTCGATCTTACTTATGCAGTCGACCAGCTGGGGAAAGTTTGCAAAGCTATTTTTCTCTGTTCGTCGTTTCCATAACGGTCGCTTTTTTGAAAAACCTTCAGGTTTTCCTCTGCTTCGATGATGTTGACTCCACCGCCCTGTATCTTTTGATTGAGATGATTGAGAGCTGCGAAGATATCAGCCAAGTACGCTAAAATGAGAATGAACTCAGAATTTTTGAAGCCATCTGCATGACTATGTTTCTGCTCTTGCAAAAATTAATCCAATTCCACACGCACGGCAAAAACACGATTCAGCACCTGTCCTCGGGATAATCACCGAATGTTAGAATGGTACAGAAGTACCTCGAATTGAGAGTCCATTTCTTCACACAGCTCACTGAAGATGCAGTTCCTCAGAGCACTAGTTTGCGCATAGTTCACGTATTCCACTACAATTTTAATATTTTTGTCAGTTTTGGAGGCAAGGTTTTTGTTGCCAACGTATATCTATGAAGAATACAATGCATAACAATGATGTGTGATGCGTCATCTTTCACTACCGCACCAAAATCAGACTTTTTCGTAGCATGACTGGAGCTCCGTCCGAACAAACTGCCGAAACCATATCCCACGAAAGACTGTTGTCTCTGAAGAAGTTATTCACTAGTTTCTTCACATCGGCTGCCTCAGTTGTCGTTTTAAGAGGCTTACAAAATAAAAATCTTCCTTTATCACGTCGTCTTTCACATAGCGCACGAATACAGCAAGCTGACTTAGATTGGAAACGTCTGTGGTCTCGTTGAGTTGAAGGCCTAATTTTGCCGGGTTTGAAATAAGATCTGCAACTACTTGAGCCATGATGTTTTTGTTCATGTCCTTTATTCTGTCGCTGATGGAGTCATTTGAATGAAGAATTTAGGATAACGTTACTTCAGCCTCTTTTCCCAAAATGATATTCGCCATCTTCAACATAGCTGGTTTACGAAAGTTCCATCAATAGTGTGTGTTTTACCCTGCTCTGCAATCAGGTAAGCAACTTCGTACGATGCTGTCAAGATTGGTTTGTTGATGGGTACAAAGCCGAATACAGGCGGAGTAGCCTTTTCATCGAATCTAGCTCTTTTCACCTTGAATTCAGCGAGCATTGTGTTCTTGTATTTTCCATCTCCATGCAGCTTAAGGAAGTGTTTTCTTAATTTTGCCGGTGCTAGACTAGAATTGCTTAACTTGTCATTGCAAATCATGCAGTTAGGACACTGACTCCTATCACGTTCCGTTATACATGTGAATCCATATTGTACATATTCATCCGACCACTTTCTTTTTTTGCTCGATATAGTTAGTATGAAGGAATTAAAATATTAAGAAAGAAATCACAAGACGTACCATCACGACAATCACAAGTCGACTACTGAGCGCACCAAATTCCCTGCAGCACAGATTGGCCAAGCGATGTCGCATGATCACCTGCAGCTAATGATGGCCGAGTGGGGCGTATTATCACGAATCATATGAGTCGTATGTGCGTCATGACTTCCGCCGAACCGCTGAGACTGACTCTTAAAACCCCTAAGGTTCGATCGATCCCAGGTTAAGAATCACTGGTGTACATACTGTCACCACCGATAAAATTGTTTCAGTAGCAGAATTCCAGTCGATATGAAGCCAAGCGAAAAGAGCTGCGCTGCAATGTTTGTAGGAGTGTTATGGGCTTTTCCCCAAAGTAACGAGCATCTTAAAAACCACTATATTAATTGATTTTCAATTTAAAAGTCTTAAAAATGACGATTTTGCATATTTTATAACGGTTGTTGAAATAATCAATGGAGCACATTTTGAGTCATGCTACAACTAGAGCACTTTAAAGTCATGTGCAAGCCCAACTTTGATTCTACAGAACATAAAGAGAGATGATATACATATGAAGTCCTCGAGAAGGAAGAAAAGATTATATTTTATTCTGGTCTTCGTTAAAAATAATTACTGGTGTGAGAAAGAACATTGCGAATACAATCTACAGAAATCAACAAAAAAGCTTATCTCGGTAGTTCTAAACAAACTGGTTCTGATGACTCTTCAGGACAAAGCCATATCGTAATAATAGTAACGGGTTGGAAATAAAAATATTCACTAATTATTCTGCTTTTTCTTTTTCAGATCATATTAGTTCCAGAAGCTCTGAGACCCCGAGACCACGTAGAGGCCATTTTAGGCCTTGATGATGCCGCTCGTGACGTGGCGCGGCGAACGGATCCAATTTCCGATGCTGCCCTGCAAGAATTGAAAAACATTTATGGATCTAGCATCAGGCAATTGGAGACGATTTACAAGTATCAGGATATATCGAATCGTCATATGTCAGACGCTGAGATATTTGGTCCGCCCCTCATTCTACTTCTGGGTCCGTACTCTACTGGGAAATCAACTTTTCTCAACTATCTCATGAATCTGGAGTTCACTCGCAGAGCTTTGAAGACTGGTGAGTACCTCAAATACGAACAATGACACAAATTTGTCTAGAAACAGACGTAGTTGGGGTTGCCATTCTTTATACAATTATCTGTCACTAATATTAGCGTATCATTGTACTACATACAGTACGGTCCATAATTAAGGAACAAGTAATTTATCTTCTAAATCTTAAAAACTAGTGAATCAATTTTTCTTAAATTTCAACTGAATGTAGACATAACGTAACTGAACTATTTTGTAATTTTTTAGGTTACTTGAAATAATACAATAAAAGTATTGATGATTTTATTAATTGTAGGTGTCCAAAATTAAGGAACATGATAACGTTTATAACTAAGAATGATTACTAAACAGAACACAACCTTTTTTTAATATTTGGTGCTGCGACTTTTGTTTTCAATCACTGCAGCGCATCTACGCTTGCAGGATTTAAGCAAATCTTGACATTCGGCAACTGTAATCTTGGCCTATTCCTCTTGTAATTTCAGCCCCATATCTTCAATGTTTGCTGGATTTTTTGCCATAACATTTTGTCCCAGAATCTTCCATAGGTTTTCTATTGGATTCATGTCTGGACTCTGAGCAAACCAGTTCATAACCTCTACTCCTTGGTCATTTAGATAATTCATAACCACCTGTGCCATGTGACAGGGAGCATTATCCTGCATAAATATAGGATTCTCAATTCCAGAATTCTGTAACACTGGTACATGTTGTTGTAATACATTCTTGTAGACAGCGGCATTAACTTTAGTGTTTAAACGTGCAAGGAGTGATGTGCCCTGGCCTGATATCATACCGAATACCATCACACTGCCTCCACTAAACTTCACAGTTTTCTTTATACAGTCTGAATTTAAATTTTCACCAATTCTCCTTCTTACAAACTGTTAACTATCACTGCCAATCACATTAAATTTAGATTCATCACTGAAAAATACTTTTTGCCAATCACCTTCAGACCAAATGACATGCTTTTTTACAAATGCCAACCTTGCTGCCTATTTTTTTTACTTATGAGTGCTTTTTTCCGAGGAGACCTTGCATAAAGACCAATTTCATGCAATCGTCTGGACACAGTTTGTCGTGAAACATTTGTGCTAGTGCTAGGCCTTGCATACCTTTGTCCTCTCTTGGTGTAGTTTTCCTTGGTTTACTTCTTTGTATTAGTTAGCCCACCAGTTTCATTATACAGTTTCAGAATTCGACTCACAACACTTTTAGAACGCTTCACTAGTTTACCAATTTGTTCAATCGTCTGATTTTTCTTGCGTAATTGAACAATTTTGATTTAACAGCTGCATCAACTTTCATTCGTTCGGCCATGGTTACAATTGCTGAAGTGACGCTAAATGATGTTTATCTTCTTTATCTTAGTCTTTACTTGTAAGAACACAATTTTACAATTTTAACTTAAAGAGTTAAACAACTTTAACTCTTTTGAAAATTTTAACACATCAATTTTGGACACCTAAAATTAATAAAATCATCAAAAACATTTATTGTATTATTTCAAGTAACTTGAAAATTTACAAAATAGTTTAGTTAAGTTGTCTCCATTCACTTGAAATTTCAGAAAAATTGATTCTTTAGTTTTTAAGATGTGGAGGTTTAATTACTTGTTCCTTAATTATGGACGACATTGTATATTGTAGGATGAGTAGTTTTATGCCCGTCAGAGATATCAATCTGGGCCTCGTAAATTTTAACAGACAATAGTCAAGGGCAATATTCGATATTTTGTTCATTTCATCAATTTAGAGCCAAATGTGGATTTTACTGCGTCTGTCCGAAGCGAAATATTATAATTCTTTTCCATAAAATAAAAATACCACACGGTATTAAATTATTTTTTCAATTAAAGAGGTGTGTCGTTAATTGTGGACAGTTTTTAGAAGGATTGAGTTTTGTACGAGGATTATATCATTGCGTTCAGAAGCTTCTTTATCAAAATATGGCACATGTTTTAACGCTGGACCGCAAAATAGTTACGTTTTATAAAATGTCAGAATGCTGAATAAACTAGGTACATTTATGCAGAAGTAAATTTAAAACGATGGGTGCATCTTTTCTCTCCATAATTAAATGAAAAATGGGTGCGAAGATTAGTAAAAGAGCTGAAAGCAGTTGTAAGAACTGTTCGTCATCAGACTGATCAATGGATTGTAGCAACAGGCTCTGAGTTCTTTAAAAACTTGAAAAATTAACAAGTTGCGGCTAAGAGAAAATGGAGAATTCCAGCCGGACAAGGACTACACCGCTATAGCAACTACGAAATCATTTGTCGATCACGATGTGATTGTGTTACAGTGACCCGGCCAGTCACCTGACCTAAACCCTACTGAAAACTTGCGAACTTTTTGTTCTGAATTTAGTGCGTTCATATACTACGAGTATATAGTCAAGTAGTGTTTGCGTTTAACGGTCCTGTGCAGTAATTTTGAGTCTATGGTAGTTTTTGTGAGTCCATCACTGTATCAGTCTATGCGTAGTCATCGGTATTGATGAACAATATCTGTGACTACGGGAAAGTTTGACTTGTGTACTATGTTTGTGGTCAATAAGCACGTGTAGTTGAAGCATCCCATTCGTCAGTGCGATGTGGTTTCCTTCTCATTTCGTTGTTAACAGGTCTTCCAATCTTTTTAGGTATTGTATCTCCAGAGAAATTAGGGAATTGTGATTACCAGATTTAGCAGATTAACTGGCTGAAATTGAGAAAAACAGGTCTTACATAATATCTAGAAGTATATAATTTCTTATACTTTTTGAGTAATATCTCAAAAATAACGGACTACAGCGAGTAAACTCAGATGCTTGTATGGAATGATGATTTTGGTTATTATTATTGAAAGGTTAATGATTTTGCGTTATATGTACATATGTGGTCAGCCGTACATTTGAAGTGTTAATGAAGAAATACAAATTACACATATGGAACAAATATGTAATTTGCTGCTTGCGAGCGGAAAGACCCGGGTTCGAATCCCGCTGCTGACATGGTTGACGCGGCTAGAAATACGGCATGGGACTTGAGTAAACAACCGAATAATTATCGAAGTAATTATCCGACCCAAGAATGGGCCAGAAGGTTCGTTCCTATAGCCTAATTCTATTCTATTCTAAATGTGTATACTATGGATACTAGGGTTAGCACCCTATTTAACTTAACTTGATGTCGATGAAGAACTAATTTATTAAAATTGTACCACAGCATACTGATTTCATGTAAATACTCCTATAATCGTAAGTGGGTTGACTTTTTTACTTGGGGAAGCTATTCATTATTAGAAATAAATAATGAGTGTTTGAAATTTTCATACACAATCCAAGAAAATTTAAACTTCCTGTCATTGGAAAACTACTAAGGCATTGTTATCATCATAATGTCACTGTTTTGGAGTGAACTACTATATTGTACAATTAATTTACATAGTTAAATTATATCTTGCATTAAGGTGCCAACCCCAGTCATGGGGTGTTCCGGATCATCCAGTACGGGTCTGAAGACATGGAGTTGGATGGAACAGCTTTGAGTGCGTCAAACACGTTCCGATCGCTCCAAAAGTTCGGTCAAAACTTTGTGGATCAACTGAGAGGCAATGTTATTAACGTACCTCTGTTGAAGAAGGTGAGTGAAATACCTGCATATTTTAGTCTGCAATCCCTATAAGAATCGAACATTCAAATAAAACGAGCAAGATTAAAGTCTTTTTACACATGAACATTTATTTATTGATTTATTTTTTATGTTATTAATTTGTCGACATTTTTATTTAATCCTTTTTTTGACGTTTTACTCTAATAAGGCTTCATGTTGAGTTAAATTTTCATCTTGATGGAGGAAAAGCCCCAACGAGATTGCCACTTCATCAATTAGAATACAAAAACACGCGTTCAAAATTGTTGCAATCCCACTTGTTTTCGTAGAATATTCACTACTCTTCAAAAATACGACAGAGTTTGTTCGATCAGATGTTAAAAGTTCAACTATTTATTCCATAAGGAGAGAAAAGTTTTAGCTTCATCTCGATTAGCGTTTGCTACCTATCTTGAGGACTATTTGGACTTCCTGTGTTGTTCTCCTATTGTTTTTTGTCACAAGGAACTATAACTATGCATCACTCATACAATTTTAAGGGGATGAACAACATTTGTTTTTTTTCCGGAGTCCTTCATTATGTGAACTATTAAAGCAGGATCAGCACAGATTTGTCCAACTATTTGAATATTTGTCTCTCAATTGGGTTTTGGATGGCAGTTGTTGTTTGCCACCAAATTTAAAATGAACTGTTAACTGGGTAAGTTTGCCTCACGCTACTACACCATAAGCTTACCGTATATTTCCGTCGTTTTGTTACAGATTTGATGAAACAGTGAACAATGTCATATTCATATAATTTATTATTTGTTAGATTTTTTAGGTGGAGACTGCAAGTTAAAAAATCAACTACTGTAAAAATTCTTCAGCATAGAGGAATAGAAACGGCTCAAAATAATTAATTTTAAAATTCTCACGTAAAATCCAGTCATCCTGGCTTGTAATTTTTCGATCATACTCATCATTGAAAGCATATAGTTTTCATGTTAGAAAATAGTACAGAAAAGAATACACTAAAGACCAAGGGAAGTGTAATAAGTAGTGCTGCTGCCCGATGAGTTTTTACGTAATTTCTATATCTGATATTTTTGAAAATCGAACAAATAATGTTTCTTCGGTTAAGTACGAGTAATTTTGAGCAAAATATTGTCCTTCAAATTCGAGGTCAATGCAACAAATCTACTACATTTTTCAATGCTGCGGGTATGAATATAAATAATCGAGGACATATTTATTCACTCTACACCTCAGAAATCAATTGCTTGCAATTAAAATACTTAGAAAACTAAACAACAACCATCATCGTTTTATAAATGGAGTAGGTAGAAAACAGAGAACCATTTATCATAACAGAGATAGTTGACTATCTACTGCGAAGAAAAAACAACAAAAGACACTAACCACAAATTCTCTACTGTGTATGGGTGGTTGTCGAGATTATGCAGCATGTAAAAAGTATATCTTTTGAAGCAAGTTACAAGAGAAATATTATGATGTTTATTTTTTAATCGATGGGCTTCAGAGTTTTAGTTATGTGGCATTTGACGATGGCATTAGATGATGACGATGGCATTTTTTTCATTCTCTATAATCAAGAAGAATTTTTATGCGGGCTTTTAGAGAAGTAGAGACGACGTGTGCGCTGTTTACCAGGGACTGTGGTCTTCTAAAAACGATTCTTCATTCCACGCATTCAGGATTCTTGTCAAATAAGTATTTCAACCGCAAGGTGTCTCTTAGCTGCGAGTAGACATGAATATCTACTTATGACTTCGGCGGATATCCATTTAGAGCTGTCTCGAAGTAAATATTTGACAGTTTAACAAATGGGAAAACCCAACGATGTAATGACAACACGGGGAAAACAGACACGTTCTGTATTTATGAGTAATATCTACGCTTGATTCAATTATCTTCGACAATCATGTCTCGTTCCGACGTTGCCAGGAGAGCTTGAGCGTGACTCGTGTGATCTGGCAGCTCTGAATCCTGTGTGGTCACGCAAAGCCGAGAACGTCCCTCGTGCTTAGCTCAAGAAGTGCTGTCGGCGGTGCGCTTTTGTGGCTTAGCGCGTGGAACGGATGTAGCTGTGCTGCGATCAGGAAGTCCGTCGTTTGTTCCTATGGTGAACTTATTTTTCAGTGGGGATCCGGTTAGCCCGTCGAGCAAAACACATGTAGCACTTCGTGCTGTTATCTGCTGTCTTATTGCAAATGTGGTGCGACTGCATCACCTTATGAGACCTTATCAAGCTCTTCAACTGGCTAAGGTTGGTAGCTTATTGGTTGACGACAAGCAGCGTCCCCTGCTGTGTGAATCCTACGATTTGGCGAAGGTTTCTCGCTACACAGTAACCTTACGCCATACCACGTATTACTTA
Source organism: Trinorchestia longiramus (assembly GCA_006783055.1). Lineage (NCBI taxonomy): Eukaryota > Metazoa > Arthropoda > Malacostraca > Amphipoda > Talitridae > Trinorchestia > Trinorchestia longiramus. The sequence continues at coordinate 24,869 of VCRD01005268.1, forward strand.
GTGACCTACTTCAATTAGTTAAGTTCTCAGTAACAATATCTTCTCAACGTTATTCCCATATGCTCGATAAACGTATTTAAAACAGGGCTTCCCAGTAACAGTAATCAAAAACATCGATGACCTTACTTGAGGCTTTCAACTTTCCTGGAAAGAGAATTATTGTTTGAGTTAGTACACTGACTTGACTTTATATCACAACTATCTCGTTGGAAAAGCAGCTGAGGCAAGACTGGACTTTTAGAAACATTTTGTCACAGGGTTAGTTTCTTTAACAACATTTCATGTCGCTCCTATAGTACTAAGTCCTGGGTTCTCCAGAAAATAAACCTAACATGGAAAACGTCCCATAAAGTGCTTGAGAATTTTATGACAGGGCTGCATTTTTTTGTTTTGGTGGAAAAGACACCGTCAAAATAAAATTGGATGAACACCTTGTTAATCCAATTTTATTACTACCAGAACACGACTTCCTATTGTACTCCAGTGTAGTTATCAAGGACGGAAGAGTGGGATTCGCTGTTGAACTCTATGAAATGTTCTCTCTCTGCCGCGCAACATCGTTTGAAATTCTGTCATTGGATTTTGACCAGCAGCACTAAGCCTCAAAAGATAATGCTCACAGAAGGAGAGACGGCATCACTGGGAGTTACATACGTCGCAACTGTTAAAACTCAACATAATGCAATATTAATTTTTTTACATAGTGACTCGATAAGGCATGACAACGGAAAAGAAATGTCACGGCCAGCTATTGTGGACGGTCGAGTGCTCCCGTTTAGTTTAACGATGACAAATTAGTAAACTCTGACGAGTACTTTAATATTGGGAGGAAAAAATTTTGGCCAGCTGTCGGACTGATGCCAATGAGCAAGAGCACTATCATCAACAGCACGGTGTTTCCGCTCACCGTACCAACAAGCACCTCTCATTTTAATCGGACAACTTTTCGACTGATCAGTCGCCTTAGCCTGAGAACAGTTCTGACATCAGTCCCCTCTAATACTGGTGTTGAGTAAAGATAGAATTCATTGTCCATTTATGCAAGCTATCGACAATTGAAGATATCAAAAAACGTCAGCAAAAGAATAAGAAAATGAGCAACGAAAAAGCTTTATGTGGCGTCTATACGAGTAGAATCAGCCGAAGATTTCACCCTGCACTCATAAAAATGAATTCATTTTGAAGCTGAAATTCTGTCTTTAACATATGTTGAACAAAGTTATAGAAGTTCACACTTTTTCATTATAAATTTGTTTAATTTACAGTTAACAATGTAGCATTCTGTTGATTTTATAGAGAGCTTAAAATGATAAAAACTTTATAAACATCCTGTAAACAGTATATTCTCGTGTACCAACTTAAAAACATTTCCTTTGATCTTAAATTAATTTGTTAATAAAAATATGAATGCATATGATTCACTCTGCAGTGAGGAGCTACTGATGCTACAGATCAACGAAGTAATTCAGCGACGCATGTGTGACGAAGGATCAAGCAAAAAAAGAATGCGGAAAGTAATTGGGAAATTGAGGTCCGTGGACTCACAATAAACTGAAATTCTAGGATGTGAGAAGCATCTCCTCTTATGTGTGAACTGGTATTGCGATCATGTGTCAAGGAACGTCAAATGAGGAAAATTTGAGGGCTTATTTGCAGCCTAGTGAATTTTATGACTTATTCGTAGGTTTTCTCAGTTTAAACATACCGTTATCTGTAAATGGAATTTAATATCAGTTAATTAAAATATAAAAAAATAATATAAAGAACCAAGCTATGGTTTACGCTTGGAAATTCATCGACGGGACACTTATGCAAGCTTCCAATAAATGCTGAAGTCGAAGAAATGATCGAAACTCTCCGGGGCCGTGCTAGCCTAATTGGTTACTGAAGGAGTCGTAATTGAGGCTTCTCCAGTAGCCTGTTAGGCACGCATGGTTCTCTCCTGCTACGATCATCAATACCAGGCTACTACACATACCAGCTAACAACGTCTTCAGGTTGTGCACCATAGTGATATCAAGTACAGTGATGTGCTTTTCGCTTTTGCGACTCAGACAGGGCAGCGTAAGCACTTGCTATCTTGATATTTTTGTTTAGTAATCAAGATCCATTCTGTTTACGCTATTCATGACATCTCAAACGGCAATATATACTTTGAGATATTTCAGTGCTCCGAACGAATCATTTGTGTAGCAGCGAGAGCTATCCCATTTTCTGCTCTAGCGCACGCATAAATCATGTTGTGAGTTTGTGTTTTCCTCCTATAGGGCTGATTCGTGTAACTCATACTAAATTCCGAACAGAATTCAAAAGAAAAAACTTTATTTTTAATCAAGCACAGAATAAATATGCACTATGGTTTCAATTTTTAATAATCACATTTTAAGACTAGTGGGGATGCTCCCAACGACTGATCCCGTCCTCTGTGCTGCAACTTGAAGAAGAGGCTTCTCCGTGTTTCTTGCATTATGGTCTTGTATGGCAGCAGGCAAGACGCACATCTCGTCAACCGATGACCTGGCAGAAACCGACCTAAGCTGCTTTCCTAACGTGTCTGATGTTACTACAGCACACAACTGTGTAATACAGATGATGACATTACTACTTACAAATTTTTTAAAAAATCATTTGAAATATACCTTCATATGACTTAATTATTAGTATTAGTTTAGTGTCTTCATTTGTCATAGCCGCTGTCTTTTTATTCATCATCACGTATTGCCTAGGTTGCAAGATGGGGTTTTTGTGGAAGTTTTTGTTTTTTATGGTTAGAGTTTAAAAGTTCAAAAAGTACGTGTAAGATGTTTCAGAAATTGTAGCGTAGTCTCAAAATTTCTTTCATTGTTTCAACTCTGAACTTGTTCAAAGTTCATTGACTTGGCACCAGAGAAAAAATTCGCTCCTCATTAGCGTTAAAGGTTGCTACAGCAAAAAAGTGTTAGAGGCTGTATAGTTCTGAGTGACAATCTTTGATGCATTATGAAATGTGGTTAGTTTTATAGTTAGTACATTGAATTTTCTAATGTAGTTATTCCTCTATGAAACCACTTTAGCTTACAAATTTCATCAAAGCATTCTGCAGCGCCAAATTATACTCCCTTGTTTATCAAATGCAAAACGCAAAATACTACAACTGACCAGTCTGGTATTTCAGTCATGGTCATTCACTGGAGGCAAAGGAATTCTTTCATCAGTTTCATGCACTTATCTATGTACGTAACGTAACCCTTGCTGTACAGGTTAATTTCATCAGTGCAAAATCTGTAACAGCTTTTTATATTTCCAGCTGTGTTCTTCTGAGTCACAAAACCTGTAACTTTGAAGGACATGAAAACCTGAATTCTCCTTCATGGAAGAATTTTATATAAGAGTTGTAAGGTTATTAGCACTTTTACAACAGGGTTCCTTTTTATTTCAATTGTTTGAAAGCGTGTGTGAAATACATTAATTACCGAGTGCATGAGCAAGAAGTAAATCTCACACCTTCCATTTTGAAATAAATTCTACTTATTTTTGTTGCTGCTCCTGCAACAGAAAGAAGGACTTCAGAGAAGGAAATATCAGCAGTGTGATAACCGGAAATAGTGACACTCATTGACTTTAAACACAGTAAAGTATTTTTCTGTATTCAATCTTCACAAATTCCTAGTTTTCTCTTACATGGTGGACATAATTATCAAAAATAGTGTCTGTGCCGGGCTACCCTCTCCATAGTGATTTCCTTCACGGCATTTTCTATGTTTGTTTGTTTTCTATATCTATTTTTTATTATACACCTATATAAAATCAGAATATGAATACGAACTTTTTTGAATTATGAGAAGTACATTATGTTTAAACTTTGTTACTGTACGAATATTTGTTTCTCCCTCTCCCGCTTTATACGAGTGTTGTATGTATATCTTTTTCTCAGCAAAAATGATGGTACAAACTAAGATTAGATGAATATATTGATATCTGATATGCAATTGGTACAATTGGGATGGAATTCATGTCTCTATTTAGTTTTAAAAGTGTCGAATTTTATTCATTGTGAAAACCCATCAAATATTTCACTTCTCTATAATACTATAGAGCGAATGAAACACATTCGATACATATTTATTAATCTGAAATTTAATACAGACGTAGAATATGAGGTTATACGCCTAGATTTCAGTCAATCTCCAACTTGTATAGAATCAACAACGCTTTATTGGAACTTGTTTTGCATTATTGTGAAACATGTTACGTCTTCGCTAAAAATTCAAGCTTTTATAAAAATGTGCAGGTGACTTTCGTAGAGGCCCCAGGTATCCTGGAGATGAGACGCCCAGGCGAGCGCCAATATCCCTTCAACGACGTGCTCCAGTGGTTCATTGACCGAGCAGACCTCGTGCTTGCTATGTTCGACTACACCAAACTGGACGCGGGTTACGAGCTCGAAGCGGTGCTTGATCAGCTGAAAGGCAGAGAGGCACAGGTCAGAAGGAGACAGAATCTTAGGTTTGATAGTTAAAAGTTAGATCCTACATCGCTAAAAGTTGGGCAGCCATAGTCTCACCTGAGACATAGTAAGAAACCGACGATTAGAAAAAACGAATGGTTCGAATAGAGCTGACGCAAAAGTCAATGTTAGGCTCCAGTGATCGTTGAATACTAGCCAAGGTGTAGTTTTCAGTGAACTCTTAAGCCACGGTTTGTTAGCACGCTTGAAGGAATATTAGCTGAACTAATCGTAGTCGAATTAATATATTTGAAACATAAAAATAGACGGCGAACGTATTTCTATTAATACATGGATTCTAGTGTTTAAATGTACAATTTGTAAAGATTTATCGCCTGTATAATAGATTTGCAAAGGAGTATAAGAAAACTGCTTCAAATACCAAAGAAAATATTACCATATTTGTAAATAATCCAAGAAAGAGATTGATGCCTGTTTCAGATATGGACAAGGTTGTCAATAGAAAGCTACAGTCCGATCTACAGATGTTAAAAAATCGTTCATAAAAAATTTAATCGCTATATATGAATGAAACAAGGGCATTTATGCCACCACAGAGGTCGAAAATTTTTGAAATACGGCATATATTTTCACATTTCTTGTCATTCACCTCGAAAGTGGCATCCTCAAAAATGACCCAATTTCGAAGCCCAAGTTTTTATTTAAAACAAAATTCTGCATCCACTGAGCAACAGTCATTGTTTATTATCTTCACATTCAGGCAGCTCCAGAGAATCAAGCAGGTCTGAAGGGCATTAGCAATGCTTTAGTCATGGTTTTTGAGAAAGCATTGTTTGCTACCTTTTCGTTATTCGGAACCTAGGTTGAAAAAAGAAGAAAAAAGTTATTGTTCTTTTTATCTAAATACTTCATCCATATATCTTTCAAAATTGTTGTTGTCAATAGATATAATATGCAATCTATTGCAAAGATAAACCTCCAAAAAGTATGCTCTCGCCCGTCATTTATAAACATAGTTGTGCACATTGTCCGTCTAAATCTGTGGGCTCGTTGTCTACCGTACACGCTGTTAATTATGTGTTTAAATAACCTATAATTATCTCGACAGCTTTATAGATGTTACTTTGGAAGAGCTTCTTCATACAGACGATAACGGGCGAACCAGTGATAATGACCAAAAACTAATAAAACAATCAGAAGCTTCAAGACATCCTGGGCTCTAAACTTCATTCAAGTTAAAATTGCTGGAATCTGTAACCAGCTAACTGAAAATATCGTTGCTGCTGGCCCTGTGAGCGCGCTGGAAGGAGCTTTTGTGCTGACCGTCCTCTTTCTAACCATTCTCACGTTACTAAGCACACTCACAGAAAAAGATGCGGCCTTCCTCTTATTTTTTTTAAAGTAATCGTTTCTGCATCTAGTACTTTACAATCACACATTTTGAAATATTTATTCATTTTACGAGACAAACTTGTTTTAAATGATACGTAATCCGCTTGCTTAATGGGAAGTAGTATAAATACCGAAATATTTCCTTTGTTCAGTTTATTGATTGCTTATCATTTATTTGATTTTTTCAGATGTTGAAAATTATCTTTACGGATGAAACGTGAATTTTTATCTGATTTCTACTGCTGTTCGTAAATTCTAGCTGATGTAGCGTTAAAGTAGCGAGAGGCATTTTTTGTTCTTTTTATTTGGCATAAAATTTTGCACAAAGCGAAACATTAAATATGTATCTATGTGTCATACATAATTAATTGCTACATCGACATCACATAAGACTCAGTCTTAATGGTACCTCCGCGGCAAGCCAACCATTCTGCTTATTCTGTTTTCTGATACACCAGCATTTCTAAAATTCTATCAAAAGGGCTAACAAGATCCATTCATAGTAAGAATACTTGCTTTACTTCGGAGAATACTTTCTTCTGTTTAAACACAAATACCAGATCCACACTGTTCCGCTGCTTCATTGCTAATAACTGAAGCTCTATTATCGTTTTTTAAAGGCATGTGAACACACGTTACTACTCCCTTTGAGTAATTTCAGGTATAGATGCCATTTATCCTCCCTTCAATAGTGAGTGCTGCTGCCATCAACTATAATACTTCACACTCGCAACTGAACAAACTGAACAATCCCGAGAACGTCACCAACAATCACACTACGTGTTAGAGATAGTGTGACAACAATCAGCTTACTTAGTCCTTATAAGGAGCGTATTTTTTCATATTCACTATTCCCTCTTCTCTTCGTATAGTTTCTTAAACTGAATTTCATAAACATATGTGTGTACTGGCGTAATAAATGTTAAGATACATGTTTAAGAGGAATTTCTCACGATTTTAATGTTTTTATAAGCGATAGGCCCTCATGTTTTACCTTTTTGAGTTTTTTCTAAAATAACGTTCCCTTAGCAAAGTCTTATTTTTGCAGGTACGCATTCTTCTGAATAAAGCTGATCAAATTCCTCCTGAAGAATTAATCAAAGTTCAAGGGTCTTTGTTTTGGAACCTCAGTCCGCTTCTAGGAGTGTCCGCACCGCCAACTGTGTACGCTGGGTCATTTTCGTCGAAACCCTACAGAACCTCCTCTCCTGCTAAACTTTTCCAGGTAATCATGATAAAAAGTACACTTGACATTGTGTGTCATAATTCCTGAGTATTATTTCGGTACAAACTTTGGGGCTGATCCTCTCACGTTACACCTCTTTACATTGATTTGTATTTTTCCCAGGCTCAAGAAGAAGCTCTTTTCCATGACATCGCGCGGGCCATCAACTCCCGCGTAGAAAACCGTGTTGCGAACGCACGCCGCCACGCAGTCCGAGTACGCAACCATGCTCAGATGGTTGATTCTTACCTTACCACGTACAACAAAAACAAAGGTTTCCTCACAAGTAAACACAAACTTGCTGAAGATATTGTGGAAAATCCCCAGGCCTATAACATCTACGAGGGAGTCAGCTTACTGACCAACATCTCCCGTTACGATCTTCCAGATCCAGAAATCTACCGAGATTTTTTCAGGTGAGTGTTGAATTTCAATTAGAGGAAAGTGTTAATATTTAAATATATAAGTCAAATAATCCTGAGCCTCAGTTGTATAATTTCTGAGAAGTATTCAAAGAGGAATCATATAGAGATAGGAATCAGATCTCAGATATTGAACGAAGAATCATATATTTTTAACAATAAATAGCAAATGAAGGGTTTTACAAACACCATTCATTGAGACGCCATGCAACCAAATTTGAAGCAATTTGTCATGCATTTTCAAATAGTTGAGAAGCAAATCGTTTGAATTTTAAATTTGCGGGGTTTTTATTTGCTAAACTTTTGATGCACTTAACATGAAAACTTAATTTTTTTCACACAACTATTGATATGAAATTTTATTTCATTCTTCACAGGCTGCACAATTTGTACGACTTCCCTTCCCTGAAGAGTTCTTGCTCTTACCTTCACGGCTGTCCCTTGGATCAGATCGACCGCGCCATCAGTAGCGACATGCCCGATCTCTTGTCTCGATACAGAAAACTTCTCACGGAAGCCGGCGTCACGCCGCACTTGTCGCAAGACGCAAACATCTTTGTAGAGAGACAACCTCTCACTCCTACACATGGCAATAAACAATTTTGAGAAGCCATTTTGAAAAGCCATTTAAAAAAATTTCTCTACTCTTTCTACTAGTCACTGAAGATTATTCAGTAGACTAAGTAGTTCATATTAGTGTTCTGAATTTAGGACGTCTGTTAAATTTATTTTTTGAGAAACTGTAAGTACACTGCAAACCTTTATAATGTGCATACAAAATCATTCAACTGCCATTATGGATTCTTATGCTTCCAACTAGATTCAAAACGTGAGACAAACATTTATATAAGAAATTAAGAATAAGAATTGTTGAACGATTTCGTTATTGTTACAAGCTAATGTAAATAATAGTCATTACAACTGTTAGCATAGAAATGAAATTCTTTACCTACTATTGAATCAGTGATGTTACAAGAAATGCATACTGAAACAACGCCTCATCTTTACAAAATTAGGTACCAAAAATGTCGAAAAGGTGCACGTAAGTTTACTAGCTGAACCAGAGACTCGATAAAGTGAGAAACTGACATGAACCACCAGATGAATACAAATTGTAACTGTTTTCATGAAAAATTCATGAGCCTTAAAACTGCAGCGGTCCTAGTTCAAAAAGGCATTGCTCCTCGCAATTTCCGGAAAAACTTTGGGATTTTCGAAGTATGTATCGGAAAAAGAAGCTCACAAGACACTGTTTTCACGCCGCCACGTTAAACTTGAGGAGTACATTTACTGAGTCACTCCTAGATAGGACGAGCTTGTTCAATATTATCGTGGTTTTGTTTTGTGTATATTCTTTTGCCAGTGGCAAGTTATTTCCTCTACAAAATTGGTGTACTTCCTGTGTTTAATTTCTTCCATTCTCTTGCGCTGTAGACATTTAGTTACGCTATTCGTTTACTGTGTAAATGTATGAAAGTGGTTTTCACTTCTTGGCAACACGTCACTCGTGAGTAAAACTTAATGCAATATTATTTTGATTTATTATCCATTAGTGACAAAATTAACGCACGAGTGTTCAAAGTTCATTTATTTTTTTGGTATATTACTCGGTCATAATATTTATATCATAGCATAGATGTAGATCTCGATGTAAACTTTGATGCTTCGACACTGAGCTGGCGACTGCTGTCAAACATCAACAAACAAATGCACGTGGACGCTTACTGTACAGATTGCTCTTAGATCATGCATACAACGGACCCATAATGGTTCTCTGAGTAAAATTCATGTGGATGAATGAACAATGCACGTGGTAAAACGATGCTAATTTGCTAGGTAAAGTGAGCCACTATTTGAATGTCAGCAAAAATAAGACTTTCAACTTAATCGAATTAGTGTGTGACAGAAATAAATAATACCAGTAGACCTCATTGTTGTTTTATTTTACACTCAAATGCCTTGAACAAAGTCCTGCAAAGCTGTTTCACGTATGCAGCTACAGTTAATCTTTTATGATTTCGTAATTTCATAATCGTTTGCCAACAAAGTTTTTTGGTTAATAAACGTAACTTCGTGCATTTACTTTTACTTCCACGTCTGGCGTTAAACTCTGAAGCCACTGTTCGTCATCGTATAAATTCCAGTATTGAAGGAAGTTTTTATGAAAGACTCCTTTTCCAGGGGCAACTTGCCCTAGAGGAGGAAGCTTGCCACGCGACTACGCAGTAATCGTGGTCGGTGCGAGTTTAAAACACCACGTACTTCAAGGTTTGAAAGTGAAGTCGTGGCTACCATATCACAATTTTTAGTTTCATTGAATAGAAGAACTAACTTTTACACAGACAAAGCTAACGATTGGTAACGATTCTGGGTGCATTTACACTTGACGTAGTTGAAGTACGCAGCAACAAAGATGGTAGGGGAAAAGCACGGGGAAAAACACTGCAGGAGGGAGTAGGGATTTTAGTTTACA
>VCRD01005269.1:0-26510 GCA_006783055.1 Trinorchestia longiramus
GCTGTGTGGCGCTGTATGGTGCTGTGTGGCGCTGTATGGTGCTGTGTGGCGCTGTGTGGCGCTGTGTGGTGCTGTATGGTGTTGTGTGGCGCTGTGTGGCGCTGATTGCTAAGTTACTAGACCAGATGCTTCGTATGGTATTCCCTGTTTCTTCCTCGCCACATTCAAACGAACTAATTTCTCCTCAGTTCGAAAAGCTTCGCATCGTACCTTCATTAACAAACATTCTCTCATTAAAATGTCAACATCATTCCTTTAACTCGAAACCAAACCACAAAACCACTAAATCAAAGCACGAAATACCCTCCAGTGGTCACTGCGTCTCAGAATTACAAGTGTTGTCTCACTCGTTCTTTCATATCCTGAAACTCAGGTCACACTGGAGTCGCAGTAAACGTCCTCTATTATTAGCCGCGTTTATTTCCTTATTGTGACGCTTGAATATGCGCCGTCCACTACGCCGGAGTGTTGAATCTGCAGCTGTCATCATGGGGGCAGCTGTAGGGTGGAGTGGGCACCTGGTGTGCAGCTGTCAACTGAAATGGAGTGGGCAACTGTAGTGACCGAGAGCAGCTGTAGTGGCAGTAAGCAGCTGTAGTGGCAGTGAGCAGCTGTAGTGGCAGTAAGCAGCTGTAGTGGCAGTGAGCAGCTGTAGTGACAGTAAGCAGCTGTAGTGGCAGTAAGCAGCTGTAGTGGCAGTAAGCAGCTGTAGCGGCAGTAAGCAGCTGTAGCGGCAGAGTAGCTTACAAAGCAGAAATATTTCCCATGTTTGAAGAAGCAGACCACGGCCTCTAGTTCATAGTTCATACAGGAGAGCAAGGCTTCAATGATACACAACCAAAATGTGAAGGTACTGAAGTTAAAACTGAAAAAAGAATGGGCTAAAATTCATTCAAAAGCGATTTGTGGCTTGTTCAGATCACTCTCTAAGGCTTATTGAATAAAATATTTTAATTTCTATCTAATACATAGTCAAATACTATTTTTCATGGGTTGCATTTATATACATCTGTTTGTTTAGTAAGCATGGGTTCTAAAAGTTCCCTAAGTGAATTATTGAACATTGTATATTATTGTTTTAAATTAAGTCACTTACGTCACCGAAAGAAGATAACTTTGTCTACTTTTCTGCTTCTATATTCTGCTTATTAGAATTAACGATCATTTACTACTCTCTATTTTACCCATAAAGCGTACGGAAATGACGACTATATACAGGTTAAAATGACTATGTAAGTCAAGCAAGGCATGTCGTATCCATCTTTTTTTAACGGTCAACACAGCACAGTCAACGGTCAGAGAAGCACAGTACAATTTTTCGAACACAATTTTGACGCACTCCCGCTTAGATGGAAACATAATCACATTGGGTAGGGGAGCTCAACTTCGGAAAGGAAAATAATATCAGTACACATCGCTTTTTAAGATCGAGTTCATGCACAGGGAAATCATGATTTGCACTGAGGCAGGCAGAACGTGACAAGACTAAAAAAAAGTAAATACTGAGAGAGAAAGAAGCATAACCGTGATACGTACAAGGGAAAACAAGGGGTAGCCGGACTAGGTGACGTAAATACTAAAAGTGAATGCAGCGTAGCCATGATACGTACAAGGGAAAACAGGAGACACCCGGAATAGTGGAGATAAATACTAAGGGTGAATGCAACGTAGTTATAATTCGTACTGAGGGCGATTGAATTAGGTAAGGTAATTGCCAAGGGTGGAGAAGGAGGAGGAATAGCAATGATACGAGTACGTACAGATGGTGGTCGCACAAGGTGAGGAAGTACTGAGGGAGAAGCACTAGGAAAATAATTAAAAAAACAGAGAATTACATGTGGATGTCTGTTTTAATAAACACACAGCTGCAGCTGTTACCGCAGTACAAAGACACCTGTTGATGCTACAGTAGTGAACAGCCACTCACGTCTGACGGCAGCGTGATGCTTTCGTTATGAAGTCATGTCTCAATAGGAGCTTCGTAAAAAAATTGAAGTCCATTTGTTTGTATTATGTAAGTTTTTCAGAAGCAAAAGACATATGTGTTTTTTTTTTCAGGATTTGAAGAGGAAGAAGAGGTGTGAAATATATATATATATATATATATATATATATATATATATATATATATATAAAAATGTATAAAATATATATATATATGCTAAATTACAAACAGAATTGACTCGGCCTTTGTTTAAAAATGTAGTGAAAGAACCCATCTACACGTTCTTGCACGTTCTTCATGTGTTGTAAAAATAATTTGTTCTATTTGTATTTAATAAAACTTACAAGTTTGAAAGCATCTGCCCAGACAACTAGTTAGCTTGCAAGGCAAACATAAAATTGAGGAACTTGCTTTCCAATGAAAATTCTAGGAGCCAAATACAATTTATTAAGTCAAATACTACACGACATACCATGAGGTACAAAATAATACAACACGTTGATTAAATCGCCAGATTGCACATTTATGGACCACGTACATTTACGAAAATTGAACTATATATAAACAATAGTATAAAAAGGTTAATAATATATCTAAAACCCACAAATCTTTATAGAAAAAAATATATAGGAACATATAGGATCACCAGCTTGGTCGACTGGTGAGCGAATCTGCTTGCGAGCGGAAAGACCCGGGTTCGAATCCCGCTGCCGACATGGTTGACGCGGCTAGAAATACGGCATGGGACTTGGGTAAAACAACCGAATAATTATCGAAGTAATCATCCAACCCAAGAATGGGCCAGAAGGTTCGTTCCTATAGCCTCATTCCATTCTATTCTATTCTATTCTATATAATATATACGTGAACAAAAGTTTACAATACCCGATTTTTTTCTCGATATTATACATAAAAATTATTGTAAGAATATTCCAGAATGTTCTAATACATTCTACTATTTGACAACCGAACTTTCGTTAGCATTCATCTCCAATAACGTGTCATTGGTACAGCAGCTTTCGTTCTGAAAGGTTGTAAGCATAGGTAAGAATAAGGGCATCAGCCAAGATCTTCGCAAACGTATTGTGAAGCTCCATAATGAAGGTTTGGGATATCAGAAGATAAGTGCACAACTGTGTGTTCCTATAGCCTCGGTTGGAACCATAATACGTTAGTGAAAATGCCAGAATACGACTCTCGACAAGCCTCGAACTGGCCGTCCTCGGAAGATTAACGACCGTGCTGCTCGAAAATTGGTCCGAACGGTAGTGCAGAGGCCTCAAACTACTCGTGAAGAATTGAATTACTCGTGACCATGAATGGCAGGAAATATCGTGAAATATTGGTAGAGCAATTCCTACCTTCAGCTCGTTTGTTAAAATTGAAACGAGGATGAAAATTCCAACACGACAACGATCCAAAACGTACTGCAAACGAAACCAAGGAATGGTTGAGGATGAAAAAGATAAACATTTTAAAATGGCCAAGTCAATCCCCGGACCTGAATCCGATCAAAAACTTGTGGAGGGAATTGAATTGGAAGATTCAGAAGAGAGGTCACAATAACATCACTGAACTCAAAGAAATTTGTTTTGAAGAATGAAATAAGATTACGCCCGAAGCTTGTAAAAGGCTGGTAGTGAGCTGTTATAAACGTCTCGAAACCATAATTAATAATAAGGGCTATGCAACTAAGTATTAATGTATGTATATCTTGAATTATGTTGTAAATTTTTGTTCACGTATTTATTATACATGTTTCCGTACATTTTTTCTATTAAATATTTTTGAGTTTTAGATATATTATTAACCTTTTTATATTATTGTTTATATACATACAGTCCAATTTTCGTAATTGTACGTGGTCTATAAATGTGTAATCTGGTGATTTTATCAACGTGTTGTATTATTGGGCCCCTCACAGTATACGTATAGACACTGAATATATATTGTATACGTTGTTTGTATGTCAGGCACTCTAATTTAAGAGAACTGTGCTTATTTTTATGTCTGTCTTCTGATGGTATCTATATATGTGTATTTATATTTGTATATACTTGTACATACATCAATCTGTGATGTGATAAAAGACTTGCTCACATTACACTTCTACGTTTATGGTGGCAGATAACAAACATAAGCTCTATCTCTAACTATTCAATGCACAATATGTAAATAATCTAAATTCTACAATGTTTAATTCTGTCATAAAATGGAATCACGAATAAACAATATAAAACACAAACCCAAATCAAAACTTGAAAATAATCAATCGAGTAGTACAACTGTTGAGAATTGAGTTCCGACGAGTTGGAAGTGTCAGGAGTAATCAGTGATGACTAGTGTGAACAATGACGCTTAGAGGACAGTAAGGAATGTGATCAGTGATCAGTCGACCAGGAATCACATTCCTCACCGTCCTTGTCTCGCCCGTCCGTGAAAATTAGCAAGACAATGAGCCAATTATTCTCACATACCTACACTCGCCTAACGAGGTTGTGGGTTGAACGATGCAAATCTGAATCAGGAAACCAAGGTGTAATTAGGCTTGTTATTGAAACAGATATCATAGATTTGTGGTAGAAGAATGCGCAGTGTGTGTACTCGTATGTTGTTAAAGTCAAGCATTTAATTATCGCTAACGAATACGAGTATGATGTAGTACTCAAAGTTGTATTTTTCCGTGTAGGCTTATGTACGGTTGACGTGTAGGCTGAAGCGTGTGCTGAGGCTGAAAACATTTAAAGACTTAGCATGCTTTCGGCAATTAGGAGTCTATCGATTGGCATATGTCTTAAAATACCTAACGTTAGTTATAAAGCTCGAGGGTTTCTAGAGTATATTGTAGAGTTTATCGATGAGCATGTTACCTCCGAGTTCTAACGTTAGTCATGAGATCTTAGGGATCTCAGATGTATCCCTTCAAAGCTCTTATCTTATCGAAAAGTTTATCACTTCCGAGGTCTACATGTCATATTGGGCTACAGTATCTGGAGGATTTATTTAAATCATAATGAAATTTTATGAAAATAATTAACAATGATGTACCTAATATTTTGCAGAGCAATTAGTCCTTAGCTATTGCCAATATCTGTAGAATTGATGCAAATGTTTATTATAGAGAAACAGGAAAAGGAGCAGAGTCCATCCGAAAGATCAAAACTAAGGAAAACCCCCAAAAACAACAGAATATTGAGAAAAAGAACAATTGATCTATTCCTTACACGAGTATCAATGTTCAAAAGTCAAAATGAAATAAATGCTGGGAAAAAATACCTTTAGAAGTAGTTCATGCAGCTATTATAGACTTTCCTAAAAGACTTTGTAAAGTAGTGAAGGTAAAAGGAAAGTATTTTGAATAATTTATTTTGTAGACGTAGATTAATAAATTACTTATCATTTGTTAGAGTCAGGCTTTGCAATAAATCTTTCTTTCCAGAAAAAAATTGTTTTTGTTATGTAACATTATTTGTACCTCATCCTGTAATAACTATTTTCACGCACTAGAAAATCTAACTCTGGATGACGTCATGAGGAAGAGATCTTTAGTTTGCAATCTTTGGTTCCATCGACTAAATATTAAGCTAGTATGCAGTCATGTGAGGGGATTAGTGAGGTGCCGGCTTAGGAAATGCATCAAACAAGATGTGCTGGCTGCACCCAGCAGCATTGAAGAAAAAATCATCCATGAGAAGAAAATTGTTTTCTTCCGTGGGCATGGAGACTCGCTAGAGGGCACTTTGTGAGCAGACCAAGAGGCAGCTCCTAAAAGCAAGCAGACCAAGGGGCAGCTCCTGGAGACAAGTAGACCAAGGGGTAGCGCTTAGCGACAAGCAGACCAAGGGGCAGCTCCTAAAGACAAGCAGACCAAGGGGCAGCAAAAGGCAGCTCCTAATGACAAACAGAGCAAAGGGTAGCTCCTAAAGACAAGAGAACCAAGGGGTAGCGCCTAAAGACAAGAAGACCAAGGGGAGGAGAACCCTCTCTTGCCCAGATGTGGGTGTGGACGTCGAAGCTGAGGAGCATGCCGAGCGTTGTGCTTGCTCCCCTCACACGCACCAACACCTCCGTCAACAGGTTGGTGGGCAACAGGTAGACCCTCCAGCTGTGGGGCGGGCCTCAACGAGCGGGTAGACGAGCTGTGGCACTGACATCAATAGAAGAATAGACGAGTCAATTAACAAGTTCATTGTCATCAAAGGAAATATAGAAGTAGACTTATAAATCAACTCAGAACACAAATAAGCGAATAAACGCTTTCAGGCTGTACCACGTGGGACCAGTCTGGCTGGTAGGGGTCTCTCAGCCTGTACCACGTGGGACCAGTATGGCTGGTAGGGGTCTCTCAGGCTGTACCACATGGGACCAGTATGGCTGGTAGGGGTCTCTCAGGCTGTACCATGTGGGACCAGTACACAGCCACTTCGCAGGTTAGAACATCAGTTTTTCATTGATAAATCAGGAACTGGTACAAAAAACAGGCAAACATGTCAAGAAAATGGACAGATTGTTGTGAGTACATTTTGTGAACAAGAATAGGTGAATATCACAGACACATCAGTGTGATGTTGAGATACGCAATTTTTATATGTACTTTATCAAGAACCCTCACAAACAAATCGTATACTGTCATCAAAAAACCTCACAAGCAAGTCGTATACTGCAATCAAAAATCCTCACAAATAGCAAGAAATGCGTGTACGTGCATGGAGAAAGGCTCATAGCTTGAATAAAGGATCAACTCTGAAATAAGCACCATGAGAAGCTTCAAAAAATAGAAGCTCAGAGCAAGTCAATCTCAATTGCCAGCATTGAGGGTAGATTAAAACAAAGAAGGTTAATATCAAATTCTATAAATGTATTAAAATAATAGCAGGCCTACTAGTGGTTAGTAAAATGTTTTTTAGTTTGAATAACGGGCTGATAGGCATCTAGAAACAGTAGAGTTTAGAAAAAGGAGATAAACATTTCGGAACACACATTAAAAGATTAAAACTAAAGTTAAAATTTATTTGGAATTAAAAACTGTGATCCCTGACCAGTGTGAGTCTACACCATTGGCCAATAGAAAGTTTCTGTCAAGCAATACATATTGTTTCAAGTATCAAAAATTTTTGTTGTAAATACATAGCATTCCACGAGGTATTAAGCTAAAAGTAAGTTTAAAACTCACAGAACGATATAGACTCATCAAAGAAAATTGCAAAGTAACTGAAATATTGGGAGTAAACTCCGTAGAGTTAAGCTAAGTTTTTCTATTGCCATTCCTTAGTGGTTTATTTACATCACGAAAAAATTGGTGACGTGTTGGTTCAAATCCAAAAGCTTTCTAGTTATCAAGACGATTTTGCAATTCTACATGCATGTAACTTATAATATATTTTAATATATACATAGTAGGTCAAATGAACGCGGTATCATCATGTATGTACAATTTCATTTATGTAAATATGTGTATTTCTATGTTTAAGTATGTAGACTTTAAATAAGTTGATATTTTTCACAATACGTACATACATTTGATGGCAAAAAACATCGAACATCTTGTATTTAACAGGAGATAAATATTTGCATGCAACGAATGCTTTAAATTAAAATCTGTTGTCTTCAGTTAAATCGGTTTAGGAAAGTTGAACTCAACTTTTTTATGACCAGTGCTAACACGAATCATTTTTTTCTGTTCAGGTAAGTAGTGAACTGCTGCAGTGGATGCATGACCGCTCTTCATACCGTGAGTACAACACTGAAAAATGCTATAACTGTGCCAGACACAAATACACGCCCACAGAACCTATGTTTTTAGGATAGTCTGCACAAAATAACTGGAAGATAATTTTTTAAATCATTTTGCGAGGCCCAACATAAGTTTTAAATTATTTCAGAGAATACATCACATTGAAATGTATTCCCTGAAATAATTAAAGAGATATTAAATGCAAATAACAGTGCAAAAAAACACAATGCATCTATTTACGTGTGACATGTTTGCATGTGAACCTGATATCTTGGAACTAAATAAATAACTTTATATTGTCAGCGGGCACATGGTCGTCTCTACTGTAATTCATTCTCATCTAATTTTTCCTCTTATCTCTACATTATACATTAATTCGCATTTTTTATTGAGTTCAATGTACTGACTTCATAGTTCTAGTTTGCTAGTGGTGATCTATGGTCGAAATGCAATGTAAAGAGTATCTTTCAGTCCCCGTTATTACACTGCTAGGCGGCACAGAAAATAGCCTGATGAAGGGACCCTATCCTAATTTCATTAGAGCGTTATTCTAAAACAAATTTTCTTCCACTCCTTCACTTTATTTACGGTGGCTGCGCTTTGAAACATGGAAATAAATGTTGCATTATGACTGAAAGTTCCAAGTTGCAACGTAATGAAAAGACTTGTCAAAATTAGCATCATAATAAACCTGAAGAATTTCTGTTGAAGTATGTTGCACTACCACAAGTATCTTAGAATTATTGCATTGATTTTAAATGAGCTCTATAACACATGCGCTGTTATGCACTCAATCAGCTTGCAAAAAAAATGAAGAGACACATCATCGGAAGGGACGGAGTAACTTAAATACTGGGAGTAAAATCCGTAGAGTTTTTTTTAATATTTCCGGTTTTCATCATGTGTTGTTTTGTTTGCATCAGGTAGAACTTCGAGAGTGACACACGAATTCAAATTTAAAAATTCTGTAGTTATCTAGCCAATACTTTACTGTAGAAAACGTATTAGAAGAATTACGTTTTGAAGAGCCGAAATTGAATGTTCATTTAGAAGCCAAATCGTAGCCACTTATGTAGATTATAAAGTATCATTCATGTATCATGCTACCCGCATGCAAAAAAAGATGTTCGAAATACTTGTGATAAACTTTTAAATTTTCCTTAATGTGAGTAACATCAAATTCAAAGTCTTTGTAGCAGTCCACGTTCTTAGAATTTTAAAATGAAATATCCCAGTCACTTTTTGTACCCCCTTATCTATGAGTGTTGATTGGCCATTGTCATCTACAACTAAAGATAAAATTGTGACTCACCACTAAACTTGTACTATAAATTACTGACAGAATGATGCAAAACAATCACTCTGATGTACAGTCCCTGTCTTTCACAGAGTTCTGAGATCTGCTATGTCTGTAACAACAGATAAAAAAATGAGATCTGAGTACATCAGAAATAAATGAAAACCCAATATGTTTTCAGCAAGATGTATTACAGCATTAGTTTTGAAAGGTCCTTAATATAAAGCTCTTATGGAATCAACATTCTGCGTATCGAAGATGATATAACAGCGATGAATAAGGTTATAATATTGAAGTCCAGCTTATAAGTAAAAGTGCAATGAAACTGTAACAAAAATTTTACTTCGAAACCAGTTACATATAAAATAATTTTATAGTTGCATATGCAGGGTTCTTTTTTCAGAGGAAGTTCTTCTCAAAAAAAGAAAGTTTTGATCCTGCACCACGTATAACAGTAAGGCTAAAACATTGAATTTAAATATACGAGTTAGAATGAAACTTTGAATTGTAATTTCTGATTCACTGATCTGCCCCTTTGTATGATCTGCTGATGTCCTTTAAAATTTAATTGCCATTCTAGCTGACTGAAAACATCAATGTTTCTAATAAAATCAGACTTTGCATTCAGAAAAGGACTAAAAAATGAGAACCGAAAGTTGTCACATGTCGCGATGTATTTAAATTGAAATACCATTAGAGATTATTAGAACTGTAGTAGACCAAAAGTTCTAAAATTTCACATCCGCTTATCATAACAAAACATTTACTAACATTGGCTTCATTATTGCATTATGATTGAAAAGAAATACAGGCAGAAATGGAGCTAACAGGGCATATACCCGAGCAAGTGTCGTATGAGAGAAGTTCAGAAATGAAACAAAACATCAAGAACATACTACATTCAGAATCCCTTCTGCAAGCTTATTTGTTAGACATTAATGTCACACGAGCTTCGTTTCTTTCGCTGTTAGAATTTTTATGTTGAAAGCCTTCTTAACCTTGTTAAGTATCTTTCAAACAAATATTCTTATAAAAACGGTATGAATTATTAATTAATTATTTCGAATATCGTGTAATCAGAATCTACAATTCGATTATTAAAAGGCGTGCAAATATCTGGAAAACAATTCAACAGCTTAAACCTTTTTACATCTGAAATAGTAACATTAAACACATAAATTTAAATAACATGACAATCAATTGAAGTTTGATGTTCATTTCGACAAGCACATGAGTAAAAATTACGAAAATTAATTTGAAAATGAAGTGGGGTAAATTTCTCCCGTCATTAAAATGAAGATTGAAATATCTTATGTGGGATATCTGGTGACCATAAATTTATGCTGAATCTAAAATTTTATAAAAAATTTATTTGAAGTACATTAACGGACATTAACACATTACCTTTGGGAGTTATACCAAATATATACTCTTAAAGCCGTGTAGACGGGCCTTTGAAAATTTTCAACTAACACTAGAACTGCATGATACTAACACAAGTTAAACACATACAGCTTGTTTGAGAAATTTTTAACGTACGCTAAAATTACTAGACACCAGAGCAAATTAAACATATACATATAGTTTGTTTTAGTACGAAGGTAATTTTCTTAATTCATACGTTGAAATTTGGTAAATTCTTAACATTTGGTTACTATTGTGAGACTCAAAGTGACGTGTCACACTTGTCTTGAAATCATTTTCTGACTGATTTTTTCAAGCACGTGGTCAGTTCATTCCAAAGTATTGTCTCTGAAATTGGTAAAGCTCTTTATTCAGTATGAAACGAATGAAAGCCCACCAAAACATAATGTTGCAGAATAAATTTTTTGCCCTCGGCAGTGGGGGAAGAAATTTTACAACTCTGGCAGTACTTTGGAGGTGTTCAAAAGAAAAAAAATACATATTTTACTTTGTGAATGAGTAGTCTTTGTTCTACTGGGGCCTAATTAAGTTTTTATATGGGAGAATGGCAAAGCAGGGATATGTAAATGTTGCTAGTGCATGTAAGGGAAGCCATATTACAAAACTTGGCCACATAATAAGTGAAAGAATAAGGTAAGCAATAAAGAATAGGCAAAGAGTCAGAGAAGCAAAACTTTAGTACAGGACTGTGGGTACTTTGACAGAAACAGATGACAAGATTTACTACATGCACTGTCACAAGCCACACTTGAAGTGAAGCGTCTTCTCAATAGTGCGAGCTATGTTGCTATTACTCTATACATCAGCCAGCAATATTACGTATTACTCTGTGCCATAATCGACCCCGGCCGGAAACTCGGTCGTTATTGCTTTCTAAGAACAGCTTTGCGAGCGAAAATTGGTGAATTAAGCATAGCCAGTGTTGCCTCATTACCTTTTATTATAGAAATAAGAAGTCTTTTACCTCGTTTGCTAAAACAAGAAGCTCCCTAGACATATGCGGAGGAAATAGAAAGCCTTCTTACCTAGTATTATTCTACCAATAAACCTTCTTACATAGTATTGTACGACATACTGCAGCCATTACCGCATACCCACCGGCTACACAAGCAAAGCACAAACGTGTCCATGCAATGTATTCATATTGTTTGTCCTCGCTGTATAACAAACGCAGATCTATCTTGCACTTTTATCCACATTAACTGTCACAGAATCTAAATATTCAATTTAAAAATGCATCAATACAAAATAAATTGCAAGCCTTGTGTGTAACAGAGGTAGTGTAAAGTCGATTGATTGTTAATCCAGAATAAATTTCATTGTATAATTTTTACAACACTAGAAAATATGTGTGAATAAGGAAGTGCTCCTAACAGTGGTTACAGTACAACTCATGCAACCGCATAGAGTCCGTCGTAGATTTCTTTTTCTCTACTAATCAATTCATGAGAAGTATCCCAACACATAAATTGAATATTTTGAAAGATCCTCTTTATCATGGTCGACCTGCAAACAACATAGCTGAACGGTCATCTCGTCATTCAGCAGATGACACACGCAATGGGAAAAACTATCCCGAACAACTAATACCTCCAGCATTACTGAACACAGAGGGTCAGTGTTGCTATCACATAAACAGCATGGCCTCAGCACCGCCACGCAGAGCCACACTGTGGAGGAGCGCTGCCGCCGAGGCATTGATTTCTGCTTCGTCCGGGCACGCTGCCAGCCCTCGCACCCAGCGCTGCTGGACCTCGACATCTCCGGCGAGTCCCGGAGCCTTGCAATCTATCCGCGACACGAGAGCTTTAAGTGGAGATGAGGACCTTAAAGAGGCGACTTGCTGCTGGTGGTGTTTCTGTTGTTGCTAGTGCTACTGCTACTAGTGCTACGTCTGCTGCTGGTGCTACTAGTACTAGTGCTACTAGTGCTTGTGCTGCGATGCTGGTGCATGTTCTGCTGATGCTGGTGTTGCGCCTGACTACAACAGTTAAGGCCTCTGCTGAGAATGACTGTGGAGTTGATGATGGTTTACGGCAGACTTAAAATAGCTTCAATCATTTCATAAAGCTGTTATAGTTAGCCCTTTATGAAAGTATTCTGGATGCAGGTTGACTTTGTTCAAGTTATAACTCAAATTGCATGGGAACTTGAACCCTGCTGTTTGTGTCAAACAACGTCAACACTGTAGTTGTTTTTTGGAAACCTTAACGCTGCAGGTGTGATCTCGTCACATTAACGCTGTTACGGTTATTCCAATTAAACTTTATCACAGGGGATAACTCTATGGCAACTGAGTCCATACTGCCGCTCTGGAGAAATCCGGATGTTACTCTCCCAAATACGGGCCGCGCGGCTGAGATGCTTGACGCCAATACGACGCAGTCTTTGGCTGGAGTTGTCTGTGGTCACAGCAGTGGTCTGTTATTTACTTCTCTGAACACTGCCACTCCACCATGATTCATCCTACCACTATTACCACTTATACTCCTTCATGAAACTCTACGATATTGCAAAGGCTCTGAAAATTCTGACTACCCGCCACCAACAGCCTTCAGTCATTGTCCATCATTCAGCTGAGGGAAGGACGACGATATAATCAATGTTAGCTCTATTCCTCGTCGAGCTACCAATGTCTCTGCTATCTGTAGAAGCGTGGAGGAGTGAACAATCACGAGGTTTCTTGTTTGACCTCACACAAGTGGGGGCTTTGTTAGGCTCGACCCTGCCTTCAGTACTGCGGACTGCAGTGGTCCAAGAGACTGGAGCGAGGTTTTATCTACCAAAGTCGAGGCAAGACGCCAGAGGGGGAAGGGAGAGAGTCGTGTTCTCAGGCTTATTGAATCGCACTGCAGTGCTCCAGATACATGAACGCTAGACGTTGCGCTCATGCGCAGGGAGTTCACTCCGGCTACTGGGTGAAGAGGAAGGTTACTGCACGCGGGGATGAGCTGGGAAGAAATATTATGTGAGGCTAGGATCGACAGTAAGCAATATGTTTAATCAAGATGGGAGCAAAACAGTGTATGGATTTAAAGCAGAGAGCAAGCAGTGTGAAGGCTTAGGGCCGAGACCAAACAGTATCAATATAGGATGTGTTGCCTTCAGTATGTGGTATTATGGGGTTGGGGACGGACTCATTATGCAAGATTATGGTACGCAGGAAATGCAGTAAGTACTGTTATATGTATGGGGTGCGCGGTCGACGGGAAAATAAATTTTTGTGATGTTTAATGTAAAGATTATTCATAAAAATTAATCCCATTTAAGACATCAGAGGTCACGACGAAACATTTAAGAATGGTGTTTACGTAAATATTCTACTCACAGTACAGTCATTCTGACGATTTCTTTGAATGACTTTTATGAAAAAGAAAAAAGTCAAATTAGCTCAAAAATATGTGTACCGTTAAAAAAGTATGCTCCTGATGTTTAGTAGCATACATAATACTTAACAATCCAGAATACTTTTTAAGCTACTTTTAAATAATTATGCATTCCTATCAGATACATAAGTTTAGACTTTCTCTTGATTTCCCACCCATGTTCACTGTAATTCTACCAAGTATAAAAACATCCAATCTCTGATTGTATTTTTCAATCGTTTCCATTGATTTTCTATAGGATTCAAATCTGAAAGTCAGGGCATTCGATAACACTGACACGTTGCTTCACGAGCCAATAACTCGACTGTTTTGATGTTTGTATTGGGTTGTTGTGTTGTTGGAAAGTTTAACGCCATCTCAATAATGATATTTTGGCGGATTTACCGAGATGAATCTACAGATTTTTTCAGTGTATCTGTGAGTTTATCGTTTCTTCTACCATGTGATGTTTTCAAGTGATATTTGATGAGGAAATGACTCAAATTATGTTGCTGCCTCCACAATTCAACGACGTCGGTGCAGAGTTCTGCTGCTTCGTCGTATCCTACAACCAAAATGATATCGAATAAAGTATCCCAAAGTTCAAAATTTGTGTTCCAAACTTATTAAGAGCATCAAAAGATTTCTTTTTCAGAAGAAAACCCTTCTTAGTCCATTACTTTTCATGTGTATTGTAAGCAGGGATATTTAATATTTATTTTACCAATGCATTTCCAGTAGCATTCTTGATCTCAATTCTCTCAAATTTAAGCCAAGGATAACAAGATTTATTTTCTTGGAAATATTATTTTGTTTTACTACTGACAACATTTTATTTTTTATATTTTGAGGAAGTTGAATACCTCAATGTTGCTTAAACAAAAGTGTTTGATAAATTAAGGCAGTTCTAAGTTCATGGCTTGTGTCAACGCTTTTCTTGGACTCTGCCAATTCATTTACCCCATAATTTAGTGTCTATTTTTCCCATTGTTTTCTTCAAAGCCTCCATGGAATGTAAACAGCATTTAGATTCTTTTTCAATTTCACAAGAATTTTCACTGGTTGATTCAACGCTGACAGTGACTATAACATTAATTACATAAATGTATTGTATTATGCTGGTGTTAGAACTCAATCTAAACTATTACTATCGACTTGAAATACCATAGCACAGCCATATCAAACATTTTCTTTGAATTAATAAAGCGATTAATAACCCTAATACCAAACTCTTTCGACAGGATTTCTAGTACTGCATTTGAATATCTTCTCAGATTTTGAAGAAACACTAAATCTCCTCTTAAAATTACGTTCCGCCTATAAAGTTGCCCATTAATGTTTTAAAAGTCGAAAATAATTATACACTATCAGTTAATAAAAACCTACCGATTAAATTATAAAAAATATTACCTGAGTATCATTTAATCTAACTTAGATAACAAATTTTCACATTTTACAATTACTTGACAAAATATAAGACAATGTTGGAGCATATAAAACTTTTATTTGCGACAAAAAATTGTGCGTAAAATTGTTCAGTAAATCTCTTGTGAACTCAAGTGTGTAGTTGACACTTTATTTTTCTGTATTAGAATAGAATGAGGCGATAGGAACGAGCCTTTTGGCCCATTCTTGGGTCAGTACCCAAGGCCCATGCCTTAATTTTAACCATCGATGGTCATACACAAACCGACCATGGCGGCAGCGGACCTCGAACCTGGGTCTTCCCGTATCGCAAGCAGGTTCGCTCACCAGTCGACCAAGCTGGTGGCAGAATGAGGCGATAGAAACAATATGGTTGCTCTACAAACTCAATCCCATTCCAGCTCTGCATAGACTGGAAAAGGAAAATTTGACATTTTTGTTATTGTTGGCATCCTTCTGCCTCTTGAAATTAATTAACCCACGTGCTTCGACGAAAGCACGTTTGTGTATAGAGTTTTCACCCACCTACTCAACAGCCTGTGATGAATTTTGGCAGCTGCTGATTCGAACGTGTTTGTGAACATCCTAAAGTTAAAACTTGGCACCAGTATATAACTTAGGAAATGTGGAAGCAGAAAATTACATCAAAAATGTTGATAATTATGAAAATACTAATTTGACTGGTTACTATAAATACTGCTGGAAATAAGTTATGATATTTGAGTTTCGACTTGCATGGAGATTATTTTAAAAATTTTTTTATGTGGATAGCGTAAGTAGCAGATGCTAAGAAAGAGTGAGCAGTAAAATATGAGTAGCCTCACGTATTTTCTTTTCAGTAGAAGGATGAACATAACGTGTAGGATATCTAATTTTATAACCAATATCGAAACTAGGGAACCTTTTATACGCTATTTTAGGTCACCACTTCTGCATTTCTAGGTTGCATAGTGTCCACCGCAACTTTACGTAGAAGTTTACTATAAAAAATTTTAGTTGACAGTGAAATATTCGAATAAATTCACCATTTTACTATAGCATCAAAATTTGCATCTTGTTGACAGATGCTAAATCACGTAGGAACATGTAAGCATGAGCTACAGGGTGCGGCAGCATAACTTCTCTTTCTTCAATGCAAAGAGCTTTGAAAAAAGTAGTTAAGTTGCCGCACCCTGGATAAGCGTCATCTTTAGAATGTTCAGAACTTGCACTCTTTGTGAGCTACAACGTGTCTACGCATCATGTAATTAAAAAGGGTCTGTGTGCAGTGGTGCTGCATAAAGATTATTTTTCTCCTATTTATCTCGCTTATGAGCTGCAGCACTTGCCTGCAGATCTGTGTCGCATAACAGACGCCTTGTCTAAACATGAGGTCCTTTTAAAAATATAGATCACAAATGCTAGTTGCTCACCACTTCTTTCATCACAGTTTAATGTAAAGATGTTTAAATACAACACAAGTGCACAAGCGAACTCTCGCTTCTTGCAAACATAAAATATGAAAGCTATGTTGAATTTTGTATGATTAGTTAAGAGGCTACAAAATTATGCACAATTTATAAAGCTATCAAGATTCACTGTGCTCTAGAATCAGCGATGCTTCATTTATCTTAGTTTTTTATACTGACATCAATAATCGTTGTTCAATGACATGCATTGTGAGTAAAATGGCAATTATTAATTCTTTTTTTTCACTGCAATTGTTATAATATACGTTGTCTCCAAGGAAGCGTGGAAATAGAGGGGAAGAAAGAAATATGTTTCCAATTTACACATATTCAACATCAGGAAAAAACACAAAAAGGAAGTAAAAAATTGAAAATAGGCGTTTCCTTACTTGAAACAAACAACATTTTCATTTTGAAAACAGTGGAGACTTATTACCCGAGCTCGTTGCTGGGTAAATATTAACAATACAATTTATGCATCACGCTAACATACATCACGTTGATGTGCCATAACTTCTTGTCCATCATATTCGTATTCAAGTTAAATGCATCAAATTTGTGTTCTTAAAAGATGTATAACTTGAATGGTACTAATCCAATATTATTAGCACTCTTAATGTTTTGAAACACAAATCTCAAAGATTTTCAATGACTTAGGAACTATATAACTGAAATATATATTTTTACGTAATCTAAAATTACTATGAAGAGTCAGTAAAGGGAGCGATTATGTATCATATTTCAAACTGCTTCATTTCAGGATTCATGAGATATCAAGATTGAAAATAAACAATTATCCTCACATGTGAGTCATCCTTTAAAATATCGGAAAAGCACGCTGTTCTTGTAGTAAAAAGATATAATTTATATATTGTTCATTGCTTTCAGTTTCATTTCTGTTTGATACTACTGGTTTCGTGGTCACACTCGTACAATATACTAATGAATAAATATTAAGATTTATTATTGTTATTATTCTATATTATTTAAACAATATTAAGAATTAATGTGTTAGGTCATTTTTAGCATAAGCATACCGGGACACATAGCAGTTTCAAGAAAGGATTGTTTTTTTTGTGCTCCACACGAGCACAAAAAAAACACATTGCCGAGAAAACTTTTTCACAGAAGAAATGTGTTGCTCGCTCAGCAGTAACGAGGAGATTCAGTCTACGGTCGGAAGGTCTTAAGCCTGGTGTCTAACTTGGGGAAACTATTTAGTTGAGCAAAGTTCGATTAACTTCGAGACCTACTGAGGCCTGGTTTAAACTTTTTTCAACTTTATTTTAGGTTTCTTTTGACGCTGAAATTGTACTGAGAAATTGTGCAAGAACTGTACCTATACAATGACAATACTACGACGTTATTGGCTCGAAAGCAGAAAGTTGAAATTAGAGATTACTATTTTGAAAAATGTTTTTTGGTTTTCAAAAAGTATCTGCAGCTTTTGTTGACCTCCAGCGGTCAGAACCCCTAGGCAAAAAATTTAGCCACGGGTCAAATATGGTAAGGTTTTTAAGTACACAAAAAGTTCTATACCATCAAGGGGACAAAATATTATGTCAATCAAAACGTAGTGCATTTCGTTAGAGAGCATTTGCACCCATGGTAATCCTTTTAAATAACGAATCTTGAAAGCACATTCAAAAATTTCACTTCCAGTGTATACATAGTTCCCGTCTTCACACAACTGTCAATTTTGTCCCAATTAACTGTATTTTCCCCCTGACCATTTCCCGCCCAATTTCTAATAAGTAGGCACAATGCACTACATCACACGCTCACCAATCGCTGCATCCCTCCTGACTTCTCCAATCCTCCTCTGCTGCACTTCTAAGTCCAGGGCTCCGACTTCCGTGTCATGTTTGTGTCTCTCATGACCAGGCAGAAACGCCAGTTTACTGTGCCGTGGAATATTGAAATTAACACTGAGACCAGAATAATGTGCATGCAGGAGCGTGGTCGAGTTCAACATAGGTCTGTGCTTGCAGCTGAGCTGTGTGTGATTTTGTAACTGTTTAATGCCCAGTTGTGGGTGCTTGTGAAACTGTTTAGTGCCAGCGTGTGTGAGATTGTGTTACTGTTTAGTGCCAAATTGTGTGTGCTTGTGTAACTGTTTAGTGACAGGTTGTATGTGCACTTGTGTAACTGTTTTGTGCTGGTCTGTTTGTGCTTTTACAACTGCTTAGTACTGAACTGTGTGTGCGTGTGTGTTTTCGAACACGCTTTGTGTCCGCATTTCCAATCAAATCCTGAAGGTTAATTGTTCTTGTAGAGCTTCGATCTTTGATTAATTACCAAATTGTGAGCCTGAAAGCATGTCAGAAAATTTCATAGCCCGCTCACGGCACGTGGTCTATCATTTAAACGACAGACAACACGACAGACAGTCAGGAATTGCTTTGAAGGAACGCAAGCCTTCTATTGTAGCCTCTGCGTCTGAGGTAGACACGGTCAAAGGAGCTCAAGATATACATCAGTCAAGGAATTATACGTGATTTGAGCTTTGATCAACACAATCAATTTGAAAATGATGCAACGTCTACGCAAAAGGTTAACGAGCATTAAAGGCACGTGCAAGAATTATTAGGATTATGATTTAGAGCCCAAGTGACTGTGAATGACTCCTAAAATTAGCTCTAACAGCAATTAATTAAACGTTAATTAGTTAATTAACTGTTGTCTATGATAATGGTGAATTCGACCTCCCTGGTTGCGCAGAACGACCGGCTGCTTAAAGGGATTGATGTGTTTTTGGGATTGTTGTGAAGGCATCGCTTATATTCAACACATCATGTACAAATTTACTCATCCTATCAGTACAACACATCTTCCACTACTTTATGTCCTCGTAAATGACTTTTTCCTGTGATAGATGTTTTTGTGTCCAGCACCCTCTGTAAACTGTGAGTAAGAGAAACTTTCTGTACATTTATTGAAGCAGGGAATGAGTCAGACATAAATGTATACATGTTAAGAAAACTACATTGAAATAAATGGTCTAGATCACTTGATGATAAACAGAAAGGCATCACGGACTTACACCATAGATCATGCACTACACATCATGCACAACAAACGTGCGCCATAGATCATGCATCACAGACCACGAGTCACAAACGTGCAACACAAATCATGCACCACAAACGTGAACCATAGATCATGCACCACAAACGTTCACCATAGATCATGCACCACAAACGTGCACCATAGATCATGCACCACAAACGTGCACCATACATCATGCACCACAAACGTGAACCATAGATCATGCACCACAAATATGCACCGCAGACCATGCATCACAGACCATGCACCACAGACCATGCATCACAGACTACCCACTACAGACTATGCATCATAGACTACGCACCACAGACCATGCTCCACAGACTACACACCACAGACCACACACTACAGACCATGCACCACAGACTACGCACCACAGATCACGCACCATAGACCATGCTCTATAGACTACGCATCACAGACCCTGCATCACAGACCACGCACCACAAACCACGCACCACAGACCATGTACCACAGACTAGGCGCCACAAACCAAGCACCACAGACCCCATACCACAGACCACGTACCACAGACCCCATACCACAGACCACGCATCACAGACCAAGAACTACTCACCAATCATATAACATTGGAGTAAAAGATAGGGCTGGAGTCTGAGTTTAGAGGGTGGATGCACAAATATTGGTAAATTGGAAATATTTCAATGTGATGCAAGCGTTATCCTATTTATTAGACCAATGATCGAAACAAGGCAGGGTTTCCGAAACAATTCATTATTAGTTCATTTATGTTCTAACATGCGTGGAATGTCGTAAAGAAAATAGCAAAAAAATACACAATCGTAATTTAATGACACAATGACCATTAAAAAAATGTTTTAGAGCTATAAAATATTTCACACTGACCTTCCCATCGAGTCAAATTTATTCACTGCAAGTTACTGGGCGCAGCCTTGCCGTCGATTGAAAATTATAGCATAAAAGTTAAGGTGAGTCGATCGCTTTGTGTCAGGGCTCAATGCCAATCGTAAAATTTCATTTGCTTCAACAGAGGAGGTACTTTCTTACCCTTGTATTAGGATAAGAAGGCTTCTGATTTAACGAATTGAACTTTACGTACAGACGGAGAATTTTTCTATGAAATGGTTAAAAATATTTTTAAGTAACAACTTTGTGAAAGTTGTATTTGAAACCAATTACCTTACAGTCTGTTTCAAATAAAAATGCGAATTATCCATTCAAAACCTTGAATTCCTGTAGCTCAGAAATTCTGCCATGAAAATACTTCTCATGTTTCCAGCGGTGTTTTTTCTACACCATTGCTTGTCTGCCAATGGCGGAAGAAGGACGCATTACTGCATCTATGATCGCAAATTGTTCAGAACAAGAACCACAAGATGAGGAGATGTAGAGCCATGTAACTCAGTTGTGTTTTGTGAAAACTTGTGGCAGGGTCGTTGTAGGGTGAATTATTGCAACGTTCTCCTCATACCCTCTAGCTGTTTCCTGCACAATATCTGCCATTACACTGAGCTCGTTACGAGGCGAGCTGCTGGCAAAATTGAGACTCCCATTTGATAGAATAACGTGCCTTAAATTTCTTACAACTTCCGACTCCAGTTTGCTGCCAATTTTTACACTGAATTTGGTTGGAACTCATAGAGCGAACTTCATTGCATTAAAAAACCAGCATTACAGCCCGACAGGCTTTCTATGGCTGGTGATATATAGGTGATAGATGATATTCCTTTTCCAGCCACTCCAGTAAGTTATTCTTCTCCAGCTGTTCCAGCCTGCTCCTCCTCTTCCTGATGATCTATAAAGTCTGTTATTCCTTTTCCAGATATTCCTACTATCCCCGCCTGTTACTCCAGGTTGTTCTTCCAACCTGCAGTTCCAGTTTGCTATTCCAGTCTGCTACAAGATTTTAGCCTGCTATTAGTTGTCCTGATAATACCGCCTACTATTATAACGTGGTATCCAGTCAGCCATCATCTGTCTGATATTGCAATTTGGTCACCGTTTGCTTTTGCTACCTGCTATTCATGATTGCTATTCCATGCTTGATACTCCAACCTAGTAGCATAACAAGTCACTCCAGCGTCTTTTTTTAATCTTCTGATTCATTCTTTTATTCCAAACTTCTAGTCCAACCTTTTATTTTCCTTTTCACGTCCATCCTTCTATTCCAGCCTTCTATTTCAGCTTTTTAACCCAATCTTTTGCTCTAGTTTGTCATTTTAACAGACTTTTCCTGCTCTAATTCACACAAATGTGGCCCAATTTTTTGCTAGTTGTTGTGGAAATTAATTTGTACTATCTCAGCAATGTACCAAATTTGTACGACCTGTTCAAAGTGAACATAGTTATAAAAAGCACGTGTGCAATTAATCCTAACCGTTTTTAGCTAAGATTAATTGTGATTTAGTTAACTTTTTCGATAGAAACTAAAACATACTAAAGTAATGTAACTCTTGCGACAGAATTTTCATTCAATTTACTATGTTGGTGGCAATCTCCCACAGAAATAAGGCAACAAGGAACGTCATCAAAAAGGCTCCAACTTTGATAAAAAATTCAGCGATAGAAATAAAGAAAATGATGCGAGAGCTGCCAAGACTGGGCCCTCGGGAGGACAGTAATCTGCGGAGGTCGTCATATTCAAAGCCTTATTAAAGCTGCTAATACCGCTGTTTTCACGACTGCGGTACAGCTGTGTGGAGAAGCGTCCGCTCTCATTAGCAGCTGCAGCTGTAAAAACTAATCACGTGTGGAACTGCAGCCTCAAAAAGCTGCTTTGCTTGAGTGTATTTTGAGTAGAACGAATGCTTACTTCCATTTTGGCATTGGTTGGTCTAAGTAGCAGTGTTTTGATTTTAAAATTTTCACCAGTGATGAAAGAGTTTCCAAGAGTGATATTTGTTTTATCAAGACTGGATATTGCTTTAGTGGCATCTATTTATTTGTGACGTTCATTTATCTATAACGTTTACTTACCAAGGTGAATGATGATGAATGACACTATTTCATGAGTTTATCTGACATTTGGTATTTACTGAACATTTCGGTTTCTTTTTGCTCGTAGACCACAGCCCTTCCAACTCCTCCCCCCTCCTCATGTGGAGGGTGACTCGTCTAGGTGACCTGCTCCCAGAAGGGGAATGTATGGGAAAGTTTTCATGAGAAAGAGCTGGATCGTAGATGTGATGATGAGATGCAGGTTCTACTGTGACACAGTTACACGGGAGTACATCCATGACTAACGAAAATATTTCTCTTCTTCCTGGTAGCTAGTTTTGCTAATGATGAACTTCAGAAGGGGCCATTGATTCGTATTCAGAAGGCCATCAACTCGAATGAGAGCGCTGAATTTTTCAAGGGGTCATTGACTTTTATTCAAAGACCATTAATCTGTACTCGTATTCAAGAGGTCATTGACCCGTATTGAAGGACCATTAACAGGTATTCAAGAGGCCATCGACTTGTATTCAAGAGAATTTTACTTGTATTCAAGGGCCATTGACTCATAATCATGAGGCCTTAGAAAAGCATTTAGAGGACTTTGACTCGTATATTACGCATCCAAATTGCATCTAAGATGCCATTGATTCTTATGCAAGACGCCTTTGGCCCCCATTGAGGAGGCCATCAAATCGTATTAAAGGGGTCGTTGATTTGTATGTAAGGGTCATTAACTAGTATTCAGAGAGCCATTGACTCGTATTCAAGGAGCCATTGACTTAAGGAGCATTGACACATTCAGGGGTCAATGACTCGTAATCAGGAAGCCTTAGACAAGTAATTATAGGACCTTGAGTCGTAAATAGTACCTCCAAATCATATCAAACCCTTTACTCGTCTTAATGGGGTCTTTGACTTATATTTTAGACCCCTTAACTCATAAATGACGGCCTCGTTCGTCTTTAAGAACCTTTTACTTGTCTTTAAAGTGCCTACTATTCGTCTTCCATGGGCCTTTCTACTAGTAACTAAAAGTAACTCGTGTTTAAAGATACGTTTCACAGAGTCCCTTGTTTATTTACCAAACAAGCGAATGTATACAAATAGAAAAAATAATAAGTTATACATACAATACTTGAAAATAAATAGAATTTATTCAATACATTTTGTCATCAAAAGGCCGTATGCATTGATATCAAGCTGAAGACGTTTAGAGAATGACCTGCACTAGTCACGAATGACTTTTTAAGGATTTTGGCATTTTCATTTTCAAGTTTTGACTTCCGTTCTTTCAACTTTTGATAAGTTTGAAATTTTATTCTCTATTTATCTCCTTGATTATGAACCATACGCCATAATCGAGGAGTTTCAGGTCTGGTGATATAGGAGGTCAGAAATGACTCCTTTTTAATTAAATGGTGAACATTGGATACCTACCACTCTTGTGTTTCCTTAGCTCCATGTGAGGAAGCGGAGTCATGCTTAAATGACTACAGGTATTTTCAGATGATTTTGAACATCATGGAACAATGACTCTGCAGAAATGTCGTTCGGGTATGTTTTTCATTTCAACAACTTCCTCCACAGATACCAATGAACTTGTTCCGGTTTCAGTGATCGATACCCATTTATAATACCACTCTTTGTTTTCGAGTGACTCTTGGGTACCAATTTTACAAGTCCTGGATCAAAGTCAGACATTTTGTGTGCAAAATTCATACTAGACATTAAATTTCTTTTCGTCACTGAAGGCAAAGTTTGGAAGCGCCTTTGCGAATACAAAATAGAAGAATTTCAGTTCTTGAACGACGTGTGTCCACTATTTTAGCATGTAAAAGCATTTTCTTTTTCTTTCCGTAAGAAAAAGTCTTCAAGTCTATACATTCCCAGATTTCGTGGGGATCTTTTTGACGGTCACACTGTACATCATTTTGTTGCAGTGCTCTGTAACACTGTACGTCATTTTGTTGCAGTGCTCTGTTACATTGTACAACATTTATTGCAGTACACTGTTACATTGTTCATTATTTTGTTGCAGTGCACTGTCGCATTGTACATCATTTTATTGCAGTGCACTGTTACATTGTACAGTATTTTGTTGTAGTGCACTGTTACATTGTACAGTATTTTGTTGCAGTGCACTGTTACATTGTTCATTATTTTGTTGCAGTGCACTATTACATTGTACAGTATTTTGTTGCAGTGACCTGTTACCCTGTACATCACATTGTCATTTCTTCTAACTAAGAATCTTTGAACAGTCTACGTTGTTTTCATGTATCTCACAGTAGTAGTTCATCTTTATAATCAATAAGCGTTGCAACGATGACTGAATTTTGTATTTGATAAAATATTAAAATGACTAACAAACTCTCATCAAATATGTATGTACGTCTGAGGGAAGACACAGCCGGTGCTCGACAACTTAACTTTTATCACAGCAATTGGGAACCAGTACAATTGTCACCCCATTATCAATGAATCCTAAAGCAACTGTAACACTTTCATTAGTTACAATTGATGACCAACGTAAATGTAACGTATTAATTATAGCAACTGATAACCAACCGCAGTGTATTTAAAATTCACTGTAGGAGGCTAGTATAACTGCCATGCATACCTCATACCCAGCAGGCCAATTCAACAGTGGCTTGTGCACGTAAAAGATGAGGCTAAAATTTTATTAGTCCGCCTACATATATCAGACGTCTCACGCATTTGTTCAGTCACTCAGTCACCGTTTATTGACGCCATGTTTTACAACTGCTAGCACTACATCTGGCACAGCTGTAGAGGCAGCAGCTATAGCCGCAGTTCAGGCCCATCAGCAGCTTTAGCTTCAATCGTGCAAGGGCAGCCGTAGAGATTACAGCTGCTCCCGCCGCGGCAGCGATAACTTCAGTGTGTTGCAGCTGCACCGCCACCGAGTACATCCTTGCGGTACTGCGTGAGCGCGAATCGCTCACACATCTGTGTGACCTGTGTCGTTACTCGAGTGTTATGACGCAGTGCATGTGTGAGCACATGTGTAGCACACACAGCACTCACACATGCACGCAGTGCGCGAAGTGATCGAAAGCAGCGGTTGAGTGGCACCTCTGTAAGCAGCGAGCGCAGTCACCAACACGACGTATTGCCGCACTGTGTGTTGGTCTCCTTCTAGTCACAATTATTATTACAGTGAACTCGTACTCATATTTACTTTTAAATCTAGTAAGTGCTTTAACATTGAGAAATATGGAAACAAAATTTGCAAGAAACGTGAAGCAAGT
The DNA here is from genome assembly GCA_006783055.1 of Trinorchestia longiramus. Classification (NCBI taxonomy): domain Eukaryota; kingdom Metazoa; phylum Arthropoda; class Malacostraca; order Amphipoda; family Talitridae; genus Trinorchestia; species Trinorchestia longiramus. Next base: position 25,903 of record VCRD01005269.1, read on the forward strand.
GTGACAGTGTAGAACCGCCGCACTGGAGTGCGCTGTATAGAGAATGAGCTGATCAGGAAGTGTCGTGAAGTGTTTCTTAGTTTCACGAGCTTGATGATTTCAAGTGGGCAGCTCACGGGAGAATTTTGTCGTCAGGCGTGCGTGAAATACCACAAGAGTTTGGTACATACTAGTAGAATGCAATTATTGCAGCGTTGAAATTGTAAATTTGTTGTGTGTGTGTAACGTTATTTCATTTTTACTTGTTTTTCATGATGCTTTACAGTTAAGAATTTCCGGTTAAAAATATCAGACTCATTGAAACCGACTAAAAGAATTCATTTTAAGGAAACAAATCATTTTATCAAGGAGTAAATATTTTCGTATATTTCGTCTAAATATTTTCGAAATATGAAATAGTGTACAAAAAACTGCCCACATCATTTTCCAGTGATTTAATTTTACCAATCGAGAACCTTATAGATGTTTGAGTACACAAATGAGGGCATATCTGAGATGTTAAAACGTTTCAAAATGCGCCATCATTTAAACATCTTAAATCATTGGTTTCCTTAACATCGTTCTGGTACCAGAGGGAGCTGATGGGGGAGCTGATGGGGGAGCTGATG
>VCRD01005269.1:39424-52922 GCA_006783055.1 Trinorchestia longiramus
GAAGTAGGAGCCAGGTGACGGAGGCGGGAGACGGAGGCGGGAGGCAGAGGCGCTGCCATCATGCCTCCAGCTATACGAGTACAACTCACCTACCACCGGAGGCCGGCAGCTAATTATTCTATTTTATCTTCAGACGCTCCAAAGCACAATATTGATGAACTTTCCCTGTGTAGGAACTACAAAAATAAAAGACAGCGATAATTAATCAAAAATGTATTCATAATTCATCCAGGAATGGAAGAAAAAATCTATCAAAGTTTGCAGTGATCATTAATCTTTGCGTCTAAGCGAAGAAATTCTCGAATTCTAGCATAGTTCCCTCGGTATGCAGGTTGTGAGGGCAGACAAGCTGCCGGACGTGATGCGTTATTTCACTCATATCACCTTGGGATCGAGAGTACCTGCGTTCACATCACACTGGGACCGAGAGTAATTGCGTTCAAATCACATTGGGACCGAGAGTAATTGCGTTCACATCACATTGGGACCGAGAGTATTTGCGTTCACATATGAAAGAATTGTTCCTTCGCAAATATGAAGGAATTGTAAAACCAAACAGTGAAATTAAATCAAAAATTTTGGCTTCGAATACCAGTTTCGTTGTGTCCTGGGATTTCACTAACTGAGCTTTCGCATGTTTCAAATTTCCAAAGGGTTTTAATGTTTGGGAGTCTTACGGCAGAGAAAAATTATGCCAAAAAAATATTCCCAAGTTATGAAAAACACCAGTTTTAAAAAGCCTTGAACTTTGCGCTTTTTGATCGTGGGCGGCGAAGCAACAGTTTTTGCGTGACGGCACTTCGATATTTCCGCAGCTTCTCGTTATCGTAATGCAGAGACCCAGAAAATCGTGCGACCTCTCACAAAACGCAGGCCGTTTGTTAGCCGTATTCTGGGGTTCGATCCTCAACAATTGGTACAATCGGAGCCAAGGGGTTGCTTCTGATTGGCTGGTGCAATTGGCAATTGCCAACAATTGGTCTGGGCCCTTAAGTTTGAAAATTTTGTGGCCCAATCACAATGTGGGGGACGAGGAGGGGGAGAGAATGAGGATAGATGTTGGGGAGGGGAGGACAAATAGAGAATGAATGGGGGAGAAAGAGGGAGAGGAAGTGGAATTCCCGGAATGTTCAATTTTTATTAACTTCAAAGTTTTTATCGCCAAAACTTCGAGATTAAAACTTCGAAACTTCTTCATACAAAAACTTTGCGAGGAAATCCTGCAATAACTTGACATATTTTTTCGCATTAACTAACTACGAATGAAAAACAATTCAGTCAATGTTTAGGAGCTGTGAATAATAGTTTTCTGACTTTCGATCGTTCAAAAAAAAAATATCGCAGGGAATATGAAAAAAGAGGTCAAGGGAAGACAAGAAAAAGGGAGTCAAGTTTAAAATGTCCCTGAACAAAAACCTTGGCAATACAATAGAAATGCTATCATTGATTTGCTCTGACACGCATTCATGTTTTGTACATAACTCTCCATTAGGCGTGCACATTGATACTCAGTTTTATTATTCTTATCTCAAGTGGTGAGTTTTTGTCCAGACTTGATGAGTTTTTCAGCCGACGGCGAAAATTTCTGTTCTTTTTGACCCCTGCACACTCTTTGGACTTCCTGTGTACTCACCACTTCGAAGGGAACTGAAATCAGAACCTAAAGTTAACGTAACGAAATTAAATAGATTTATTTCTTCGATGTGCCTTGCAGCCCCACATGAACAGACTGACTTGTTTGGAGGGGAACAACTGTAACTGCTAGCGTTCTTCTGTTAGACTCCCGCGATTTTTATTGAAAAGTTCCTGTTTTCAGAGTCTATGCACATCATGGAGGAAATACCATGACATGTATTGCATACCTTGATCAGGAATGGTCGTCTGTGTCTACAGGTTGTAGTTGATACAGACAACAGTTGGCACTGCTGTTGCAGTAGTAACAGTTACAGTCAACAGTTGTAGTTGTAATAGTGGCAGGCAAGAGTTGACGCAACAACAGTTGTAGGTAACAGTTAGTACAGCTGTTGCAGTAGTAACAGTTTAAGGCAACAGTTGCAGTAGTAGCAGTTTAAGACAACAACAGTTGTAGGTGACAGTTAGTAAAACTGTTTCAGTAGTAACAGTTTAAGGCAAAAATTGCAATAGTAACAGTGACAGACAATAGTTGACGCACCAACAGTTGCAGAAGAAGTTGCAGTAGTAATTGTTGAAACGGTTGCATCAGTTGCTACCCAAAAAGGAACAGCAATTTTATTTGTAGATGCAGATATCGCAACAAGAACGCTTTTAGAACGAACTGAGCAGATGGAGGCTATTATTTGCTAGCAGCAGCTGCAGCGCTCAAAATAGCAGAAGGAAAACATCTTCTGTAGCGACAGTAGAAGTGAGTGCTGCAGTATTACTCGAATAGTAACAATAGCGTAAACACAATGGAAGCGGTACTTTAATAATTGAAACAGTGAGAATGGTATAACAGAATAACAAACATTGCAGAACAACAATCACTAGTGCATTAACAGCGCGTACAACAGCAGTAAGAGTACGTAGAGAAGCAGGAACTGCACTTAGAACATCTGCAACAGTACGGAGAACAGCAGTCACTGCACGTAGAACAGCAGTAACTGTACGTTAAACAGCAGTAACAGTATATAGAACATCCTCAACAGCAACAAACGCTAAAACAGCAGTAAAGTTAGCAGCCTATGATAATACAAGTAAACTGTAATTTCAGTGTACAGGAAACCACGGTCACCAAACACAGCAACAGCAGCGCCTAAAGCAGAACCGGATTCACAAACGCCACCAAGAATAAACAGCTGCAGCTCTAAAACAGCAACGGCCATAAATTCGGCAGCTCAGCTAGACTTGTTCCATGCTCCCCTTTGTCCTTGTCCTCCCCTTGTACCCATAATCCTCCCCCCATATCCTCTTTACTCCTCGAGGGGGTTTGTTTAAGACCAGTTCAATTAGCGTAAAGTTGAGGCGCGTGGCACAGCAAAGCCCAGATAAAGTCCCGACATATCGGCCGGCCTGCCTATTATTGCACCGATCTTTTCCAGCTGCCGCTTCCAGATGCCACTCTGCTCATGACATCTCTGCTTCAGGCCTGGCTTTCTGAATGAAACTTTCTTACATTTCAACTTGAAGAAAAGTTTTCTTCTCGTTTACTGTGCATTGTTGCTTTTGCAATGAGTGTTTTGTTTGTCCTTTTTAGGATGCCGAACATTGAAGTGGTTCTTTTCTTATAACTTTGAGTGTAGCGACTTAAATGAAGATAATTTTCTGTTTACATGACGGTTGTTCAAATAAGATGTTATCGTTTTCATGTCATTTGACAAGAATGTTGCCCCAAGCAATGAAAATTTTGATAAAATGTATCCATGAATTGGTTTAATTAGCTTTTTCATATCAAAGAAAACGTTGATGATCCTCATTTTTGCGCCTAATTACTGATGAAAAATCATTTTCAAGCAATCTCGGGTACATGCAGGATTTATGAATTATGAATTGCAGTTTTTGATTGACCAGGAGCTGTCCGTGGAATCGGATGTTCTAGAAACGTTATGCAGCTCTGTGTACCAGAGCTGCACTCCACACTCTGTATACCAGAGCTGCACTCCACACTCTGTATACCAGAGCTGCACTCCACACTCTGTATACCAGAGCTACACTCCACACTCTGTATACCAGAGCTACACTCCACACTCTGTATACCAGAGCTGCACTCCACACTCTGTATACCAGAGTTGCACTCTGTACACTAGCAAATGCGACATAATAACTAAAACAAGAACTACAAAAGGGACCGTAGAAAAATGAACACACATTTCTCTTCGCAGGCGCAACGACTTAATGAATATCATTTGCATGCACCAATTCTGAAATACAGTTAGCAATCTAAGCGTCCACAAAAACACGGGAAATTGAGTCAAATGTGTAACGGATATGAAAGGCTGTCTTCTCTGTTAGAGGTGTAAGCTGAGAGCAAGAATTGAAACGGAAACTACCGTGCTGCTGACTCTAGCTCCTCATCAATCTGATATTTCATGCACGTCTTTGCCAACCACTGCCACAGTGCAGGAGAAATTGCTAACGACTGCCACAGTGTAGGAGGATTTGCTAAGCATTGCTACGGAACTGGAGGATTTTCAAACCACTACCACGGAACAGTTGAAATTTCATTCTTTCTTTCGAATTATAACACTCCCACAACTCTGACGCAAATGTGCATCAACAATACGAGCGGAGTCTGACTTGAAATCTTGCTGCTATCATTTTTCTTATTGCAAATTTTGCTTTATTAAAGAACGGTGGAGGTCTTGTAGAGTTACTGTCAGACGTGTGTTCTGCAACACAGATATTGGATTCTCAGTTATAGTTCAGTTTGCTGGTTTGTATTGGATGCTCACGTTTGCTAAGCACTAGGAATTGCGGGATCTAAAGCATTATTTACGAGGTATTTGCTTTTGAAGTGTATAATATTGACAATGTACCACAACAGAGAGATAGAGGAAGAAAGAGAAAGAGAGAGTAAAAGAGAGGGAGGAGGGAGAGAAAGATAGAAAATAACTCACTGTACAAATGTACACTGAATCAGATGAGCAAAGCCATGAACATAGGCACTGAGTTTAAGACACAGCAACAGAGACACAGCAACAGATACACTGCAACAGAGACAGGCAACAGAGAAGTATCAGAGAGCGTTATAGCTTAGAAGGCAGTCAGTTTAGATCACCAAATGGTGGTCATTTTAAGTATACACAGGCACAAGCCGCCTCCCTGTAGGCTGGAGCAGGCTGCCTCATTGTAGGCTTGAACAGGCTGCCTCTCTGCAGGCTGGAGCAGGCAGGCTGTGCAGGCAAGCAGGCAAGTCAGCAGGAGTTCGTGCACTAAGATGTAAGAATCTTATGATGCAAATAAACTCAAATTTAGGCAAACAAGAAGTAGGCAAACTAGGGGGTAGGCAAACTAAGGTTTAGGCGAACCAGGACTTAGATAAACAAGATGTTGGTAATAGGAGACTAAGAAAAAAAGCAAGAGTACAAATCAGGCAGCTTTCAGGCAAGACATCGGGTAGGCAGCAGCCCAACATCCAGACAGACCATCGCTCTAAATCCTGATTTGAATCCCGTTCAGACCCACTAGACTGGGCTGGTATGGCACCCCCCGCCTCGCTTCTGCTGAGCTGCTGAAGAATTTGGTCTCGAAATACGGCAGGTCACAGCGTCCATATTTTCTCCATTTCCGACTTTTTATGTGCGCTCTAACAGCGGGTCCTTTTTGAGCAAATGCATACGACGCTGTCACGGAGGTTTGGAAAAGATCATTTCATGGCAGGAGGAATAATCATTTTTACAAAAGAGTTTCGAATGAAATTTTGCATTTAAATATTATCTATCCGCGCGAGTGAAACTCGCATTTTTTTATCGTCCATGATCTTAAAATACCGCATTTGAGTATATATTATTTGAAAGTAAATTCAGAAATACATGCATTCAGCAAGTGACTGAAAATTCATTCATATTCACATAAGAATATGAAGAATCCACATCGAATGAAAGTATTTTTTTATTTTTCACTGAATCTTGAATGGTAAGTAGACAACCTTCTTCGAACTTTGGTTGGTGGATGAATTTTAATGAATAAATATACCTGATACTCGTTCCCACATATTACACGCACAAGATACAAGACTATTTATAAAGCCCTGAAAATTATTTTACCTCTTGAGAAAATTATTGTTAACCCAAATATAACTCACTGATCATCACTTCGTTCACAACATTCATTTAAATCTCGTGAATAATCCCCTCGTGCAACATTCACAACATTCATTCAAGTGTTCGATGTTAATTTCTGCAACTGGCTTAGATTCACAACACCGGGGTTGTATTCTCTACAAGAAAATACGAGATCGACAGCCGAGGCTTTTCTTATTCAAGAAAAAGTAAAAACAAGGCAATGCATTCAGGCACTTCGACGATTGAAGCCCTTTGGATAATCTGTTATCCACAACATGATACATGGTTCACATAAGTCATCTTCGAAACTCCTACAGACCTTTTATGCAACAGATTTTTCCTTTTGGCCCATTAACTCCTACTTCTAATTGACGACGCTTGTCACATCGTCTGTCCTGACATCTACTTTTCCTGTTATCCTGCTTAGAAATAGTCTGCTTCTTCTCTTTTCTCTCTTGATCCGTGTGTCGGAATTTTTACGTTCTTCTCACTTTCATGTTTTTCTCTTCATTTTTTCATGTTTTTATTGAACTAAAGAACATGGATGCGCTTTTATTATGTTCGGATACTCTCTTAATGCAATAAATAAGCTCTCAGCATTTTACTTCCAGTCATAGAGGCTAAATTCTCCCTCACACTCGCCCTCGTTCCCAACTCTTGTTTTTTTCTGCTGCTTTCGACTGCAACATTCTTCACTGCAAGCTTACTTTCCAGGGATTCAAATCTGCTCTGCTATAATGTCGTTAAAAATAATTTTTCGGATTCAATGAACAGGAATTATAGACATCATGTCAGTTTGCATGTGCATATTCACTCAAAAGTATTACTTAGTCAGGTTTTGTGCATGGAATCTAAATCAATTTTGATTCACGAACACTAAACGAAAACATTAAAATTTTATGCAGGCGTCAGTAAATGTGAGTTTATACTCATTAATTACCCCAGAAAATTATCATGAATGCATAAATCAAATTAATAATTTTTTAGATGTTAAACTTACTTACACCAAAAACTCATAAGAAAAAACAGAACGAAAATTTTCAGAGAATTTGATTCATTAGAAATAATCCCCTGATGTGCAACACGTATTTTGAGCCACAAAAATAAAATAATTGAATTCTCTTTTACTTCCAAATGTTATTTGAATATTCAGTATTTAAGAAGTGTTAGTCTCATAATTATTAATAAAGCTGCTGCAGTTCTACAGAGCTTGAAAATGCCAAGCCTGTGAGCACACATATTTCTGTCTTAGACCTGCAGAAAGAAGCATTTTCAATTGAAATAAGAACTAAATTGCAGACACTTAGCCTCTGTATTTATTGTTAAGTTACGAGACAGCAGTGGAACTGTGCTACATGTGCACAAAAAACAAAACGTTCCCAGTACCAAAATCTCTCAAACGTTTTAAATCCCTGAAAATGAGAGAGGCAAAATGACTTTGACTCAAAGAACATCCAAGTAAGATAATGTTAATTATTACTTAGTGTTGCAGCAGAACTTTCGGTCACAAAAGCATAATAATAATCACTGAGCTTAACATTCCACGGCCACTCACCACGCAGCTCCCACGCAGGCCTGATCAGCAGCACTCGAAACAGGAGTGGCAAAATTCCCGCTGCAATTTCTTGGTCTGACTTTTTTAATTGAACAAATGTAATGCTGTTGAGAGGTAGCTCTAATGAGGTTTCTTTGGTGGGCCCTTCAAGAGTATGAGGAAAAAGGGAGAAATGAGGGTCGAATGGACAATGAAGGGAAGTGAGGGAATGGGTCTGTGAGGGGATGAGGGGAAGTGAGAAAATAGGGCAACAAAACCGGCAATAGTATATTGTTCGCTCGCATGATCGTCTTCAAATTTAGATGCAAAATTTTTAGCAGAATTCCTTCGAAAATTCTCCTAACTTTTATCAGAATGTCATAATCTTTTTGAGTTATTTTTGTGAAATTGGTGAAGTAGGTCACAATGGTAAAAGAAAGATTCAACTGTATAAACAATGGAGATGAGAACCCAGTTCAGTAACAAGGTTCCAAGAATAGTGTGTGTCGTAGGGAAAACAAAAACACCAAAATACCCCACCCCCATTCCCACCTACGTCAAAAAATATACCGATATTTGGCAGCAGCTTTACAAATAAAGAACACCACAAATTTTTCAATCAAATATGTTTTTGCAAACTCAAGCTCGGCCACTCGGTTCTATTGCTTCTAAGATCCTGTTGTACTATTATACTGAAGTTCTGGCATAAAAACTCGTCTCTGAGATCCTGTTGTGTTCTCTTACTGAACTGAACTGAATGATTCAGTTCCAGAACTAAACTGGAGTTCTAATATGAAGAATATTTCCATGATGTTATAATTTGTGAAAAAGGTTCAATTTATCTGAACGAGTGTCCAGCGCCTGTACACGTCATCACTCTGAACAAATTCTTGTGGTCACCAAGGCGCTGCTCAGCAGGAAGCCGAAACACTCGTCTGTGCTTCCAAGAATTTGCTGTTTACTTAAAGTAACCCTGCGTTCAAGATAAAAACGTCATATAAAAGGAAAATTCTACGAAACTATTAGGAAAAATTATTATCGGTAATATTCACAGCAAAATGAGTTCATTTTTTTGTAAATGGTGATTGAAAATACAAATTTACTCATTATTGTCTATGGCGAACCTAACTGCATGAAGGCAACTTCAAACTGTTATGTAGACTGCATCCATGTGTACAAATGGTTAATATAAATCAGTAGGATATGCATGGAGTAGCGGAATTGATCGCTTTGTACTGAACATTGAGTCGTCTAACGATAATGTTTCAACGCCTCATAAATGCCTTAAATGTAGCTTAATATAACTCTGAAGATAACGTATCAGTGCCCGCTCACTCCAACAGGCAGTAATGGTGAAGCAGAACTTATTTAAAGACACATTATCAAGGCGTCTGTACAACAGTTATTAATACCCTCCGCTACACACATTGTCGTACAGGACTTCAATGAGGTGCTTTACGACGCTATATGCATCACATGAGAGAGCCAGTTGGGGGCGCTGTTTTGTGAAAGCGGGATTTTTCTCTTTGAAGACTGGTTGCTGCACTCAACTTACATATTACACTTTTCACGTGAAGTTTATTCTCTGAATCACAGTACCGGAAGCTCTTAATAGGGAAATTCATTCTTGGAAAGCACCGAACTGATGAACTGTGGCAAAAAGAAATCAGTATTCGTGCCAAAATATTTTCGCAGCTAAAGACTTGACAACTAATGGTTCCCATGAAAGTCAATTTTAATTTCTTTAAATTTCTTCAGGACCAGGGATGCTAACGATTTGTTGCAAGTCAGTAATGAGATCATGTCTGGCCAGGCAAATAATTGGAAGCTCCTCAAATTAGAGAAGAAAAATTTCCTTGAAATTCTTATCCCTGTTAAAAGGGTGATAACCCTTTAAGGACCAATTTATTTCTCCACTGAACGAAACATTGCGTAAACTATAACCCGTCTTTACTCGTTTTTTATGGAATTTTGCCCGATTATAGAACGAAACATTTAGAACGTAGGACTGAAGTGAATGATTTTGAATGGCTTTCATAGAGGACGCTGGTCGTTGTAGGGATAATGGCAGATCAGTGAGGGGTCCTTTCATGATTTTTCACCATCTCTTGAAAAATGGAAACTCAAAACCGTGTGATAAACTTGTTTTTGTAGCTGATGTGGCGCCATTCGAGATAATTTTCACGGTCCAGCAGCCTCGAGTGCTACACTCAACGCCGCCGGAGCCTTCGATTTCTTGAATCCAAATGCAGCGCTTCTTCAGGCTTCGAGTCCAAATCTAACGTTGCTCTAACACTTCAATTCAAATCCAACTGTGCTTTAGCTCTGAAACCAAGTCTAACTCAGCCTCAGCTCTTAAAATCAATTTCAACGCTGCGTCAGCCCTCGATACATACACTATATGATACATCTTAGCATTTCTTAGGACTCGCGTGAAAGTCTCGTGCTACCTTAGTGCAGAGCTCCGACTTGCCTAGTACTTGTGAAATGCTCTGAGAAATGAAAGCAGGACTTACTTTGTACTGTTTGGGAGTGAGATATTGGATTCTTTTGCGCTAAACTGGTCGTTAAGAAAAAACTTAATGAACTCTCAGTCATTTCCTCACCCGACAGGATTGGAGTGGAGAAAGCTTCAAACTCTCTTAATAGCACACAGAACAAGCCACAACTCATGTTATAATTTGCTTGATTATTCAGGTTTCATCATAATGTTTTTACGTCCTTTTACAAAGCTCAACGGGCACCAACGTTCCAGTTCGACGCGGTGTCAGAACGAGGCTGTTGAACTAATATTTCACACGGCACTTTTTGCAACTGCTTTTTTTTTGTCATGGTCATAAATTTGCAGAGAGTATGACTTAAAAAAACTCTTTATTTGTCAGCAACTCAAGTCACACTGGTGACATTTTTGATAACGCGTGGGTGCAAAATGTGAAAAATTAATCATGACATTGAGATGGAGTAAGGTGAATGCTGCTTATTTTTACAACAATTGAATTTGTAGAACACATATTAAAAGGAAAATATTGAATCTACCCTCAACCCAGGTCTTACCACGCAGTTGTAAGTCTAAATGAAAAAAATCCACGTAAATATGCTCAGCAAAGAAGCCATCTGTGCTCGAGCAAGGAACAAGAGAGAAATACCGAATGTAACTGCCCAAGTGTCTCAACTCTATGACTGCATGAAAGAGCACAATTTACGTGCACCTATGGAAATGATCTCAGACAAAGCTTATCAAATGTAACACACTTAATTTAACTTTCGAATATGTAACAGTGATACGGTCGTGTAGAACGAATTAATATGGTAAACTAATGTTAATTCTTCTTATAAGCTCAAAACGGCTCACTCCGTTAACTACTTTATAACTGTTCATTTGACTACTCCGTAACAGCTCGTTCGACTGCTTAGTTTCTAAATTGAAGGTTTGAAACCGACCTTTTTAGTGCAGGAAAAAAGAATTTTTAGTGTTTTAATAACTTACTAGTGTGTATATCCGTTAAAAATAACGGGTTTTAATATCATGCATTTGAAGGAAGGACTTAAAGCAACAGATTCTCAGACCTAATCAGAATGTCTACGGATTTAACTCCAGCCGTTATGAATCTGTATACGTGAAAGTCTTCGGATTTAATTACCAGTATTCAAGGAAGATTCGTATTGTAATAACATAGGAGAAATTACGCAGAAAAAAATATATGAATGTATTTAATTAAGGAGACACCTGACGTTTTATTATATAAGTGTTATTTAGGCTCTTTTGCAACTGCCCAGGAGCTTCTCAGCAGTTCCAGCTACCCAGCAGCTACGAGCTTTGGACTGAATGCTGGATACTGCGTGCTGCATTCACACCCTGGATAGCAGCATGGGTAGTCGTGGGTTTCTATGTAGGTCATTATGGGTCTCTACGTGGGTAATCATGGGTCTCTAAAGGAATCATTACGGGTCTCAACGTGGATCATGGGTCTCTAAAGGAATCATCATGGGTCTCAACGTGGGTTATCATGGGTCTTTAATGGAGTCTTCATGGGCCTCAACGTAGATCATTCCGAATCCCTACGTGTGTCATCATGGGTCTCAACTTGGATCGTCATGGGTCTCTACGTGAGTCATTATGGATCTCTAATCGAATCTTCATGGGTCTCAAGGTGGATCATAATGGATTTTTATGTAATTCATTGTAGATTTTATGTATTCCATAATGGGTGTATATGTAGGTCATCATGGGTCTCTATGTGGGTTGTCGTAGGTCTCTAATGGAAACATCACAGGTCTCAACATAGGCCATCATGGGTCTCTATGTGGGTCATCATGGGCTTATAAGTGAGTCATCATGGCTAAATAGGTCATCATGAATTTCCATGCTGGACAGTATGCAGGGCTCAATGTAGGTCATCGTGGGTCTTAAAGTAGGGTTAACTTAGCGTGCTTAGGGTAATTGGTCAAATTTTGCTTTTATTTTGCATGATGAGATGAATACTTGGTTTTGCTATTGCTTTCTGGATTGCGACATCCTATCCTCGACGCTGCTCTTTGGCAGGCGTAGAATAAATGAGTATATTATTTATGGATCAGGTAAAATGGTAGGGTACATCAATAATTATTCTGGCAAAATGTTAGGGTATATTAATAATTACTCTGGTAAAATGGTAGGGTATATCAATAATTATAATACTTTGGTGAAATGTTACGGTATTTCATTAATTAGTCTAGTAAAATATTAGGGTATATCAATAATACCTCTGATGAAATGTTAGGGTATCTCAATAACTACTCTGGTAAATCATTCGGGTATATGTATCATTAATTACTCTGGCAAAATGATAGGGTATATTATTTAAGACTCAGGCAAAACTGTAATGTAAATTAATTATGGCGTCCGTAAAATGCCCGAGTATCGTCTTTATTGCTTTAAAAGTACCAAATAAATTAGTTATTGCCTAGGTAAATGAAAAGGCCTATTATTTATTGTTGTGCATAAATATTTTGTGTAGTTTGCAGGCCCCACAGAGGCTCAACAACACGAGCTGAAAGAAACACGGCAGCGAAGACAGTGACAGTGATTTTAAATTTCGGGTGACCGCAAAAATGTATACATTTTTGAACGCTTTAATTTGTTGTTTATTAAAGCTAGAAGGTGAAATATGTTTCATTGCAGAGAAAAAGATTTAATTTATTTCATTCCATTTTTAACATTTGAAATGACTACCTCTGTGTTCAAAGAAATTATCAATACAATTACTAAAATTTATTGTTTACCTATGCCAGGTATTGACATTAGTGAATGTAATGACTTATCGAACCACGTAGTTCACTTCAATGACATTTAATGGCCCATCTCGGAATATTTCTTATTTTACAAAACTCAAGAGAAAGTAGTCTAAAGATGACAAATTAATTGACATTGCTGGCTAAAGAATATCTGACATGTACGATGTTAGTCGCTGAGGAAATCTTATGGATAGAAAACCATACAGAAAAAGGGCTTTTATACATATTTTCATATTCAGTACGATCAAATTTAGTCCAAAAAATAAAATTCTCGATCTTATTCTTTTCAATGAAAATTATTTCAATCTTCTAGCCTTGATAGTTAAAAAATTATAGTATTGTAAAAAGGGGATATTTTTACAGGCTAATCGTTCTGTGTATACTCCCATACGCGAGTACATGCAGTACTGGTCAAAAGTATGAAGACAAGATTTGTTTGACTTTTATCGCATGTACATTAAACACAAGTAAAAAATAAGAAATATCAACTATACATCAACAACACATATCAACTACATAGATTTCTAACTACAAACCAAAATAATAGCGATAATATTCGATATTTAACGCATGATCCTTTTGCAACCATTTGAAAATTGTTGTTATTTATTTTTTTGTAGTAAGAAATTTATGTACTAACATTCATTCAATATAGTTCATGGGTTTCATAATTTCATAATTTATGTTACGTACTTTTTTAATAATATACAATGTGCATACAATAGAAATAAAACGGTATGGTCCTAATATTATACTTTTGACCAGTATTCCATGCTGCATGTATTGTTTTTTTTGGAAATATTTATCTCCGAAAACCTCGGGTCCATATCTTGAGAAGGGTATCAATATATAAATAAATAGAGTGTGACTCGCTCCTTGCTGTTCTCTCACCTCAAACTTAATTTTACAACTCCCCCATCAGCTCCCCATCAGCTCCCCCATCAGCTTC
>VCRD01005269.1:52946-65931 GCA_006783055.1 Trinorchestia longiramus
ATCAGTTACCCCATCAGCTCCCCCATCAGCTCCCCCATCAGCTCCCTCTGGTACTAGTAAGATATTAAGGAAACCAATGATTTAAGATGTTGAAATGATGGCGCATTTTGAAACGTTTTAATATCTCAGATATGCCCTTATTTGTGTATTCAAACATCTATAAGGTTCTCTGGTCAAATTAAATCACTAGAAAATGATATGTGTAGTTTTTTGTACACTATTTCATATTTTGAAAATATTTAGACGAAATATACGAAAATATTTACTCCTTGATAAATTGATTTGTTTCCTTAAAATGAATTCTTTTAGTCACTTTCAATGAGTGATATTTTTAACTGAAAATTCTTAATTGTAAAGCATCATGAAAAACAAGTAAAAATGAAATAACGTTACACACACACAACAAATTTACAATTTCAACGCTGCAATGATTGCGTTCTACTCGTATGTACCAAACTCTTGTGGTATTTCACGCACGCCTGACGACAAAATTCTCCCGTGAGCTGTCCACTTGAAATCATCAAGCTCATGAAACTAAGAAACACTTCACGACACTTCCTGATCAGCTCGTTCTCTACACAGCGCACTCCAGTGCGGCGGTTCTACACTGCCACACTTGCTTCACGTTTCCTGCAAATTCTGTTTCCATATTTCTCAATGTTAAAGCACTTACTAGATTTAAAAGTAATTATGAGTACGAGTTCACTGTAATAATAATAGTGACTAGAAGGAGACCAACACACAGTGCGGCAATACGTCGTGTTGGTAACTGCGCTCGCTGCTTACAGAGGTGCCACTCAACCGCTGCTTTCGATCACTTCGCGCACTGCGTGCATGTGTGAGTGCTGTGTGTGCTACACATGTGCTCACACATGCACTGCGTCATAACACTTGAGTAATGGCACAGGTCACACAGATGTGTGAGCGATTCGCGCTCACGCAGTACCGCAAGGATGTACTCGGTGGCGAGGCAGCTGCAACACACTGAAGTTATCGCTGCCGCGGCGGGAGCAGCTGTAATCTCTACGGCTGCCCTTGCACGATTGAAGCTAAAGCTGCTGATGGGCCTGAACTGCGGCTATAGCTGCTGCCTCTACAGCTGTGCCAGATGTAGTGCTAGCAGTTGTAAAACATGGCGTCAATAAACGGTGACTGAGTGACTGAACAAATGCGTGAGACGTCTGATATATGTAGGCGGACTAATAAAATTTTAGCCTCATCTTTTACGTGCACAAGCCACTATTGAATTGGCCAGCTGAGTATGAGGTATGCATGCCAGTAATACTAGCCTCCTACAGTGAATTTTAAATACACCGCAGTTGATTATCAGTTGCTATGATTAATACGTTACATTTACGTTGGTTATCAATTGTAACTAATGAAAGTGTTACAGTTGCTTTAGGATTCATTGATAATGAGGTGACAATTGTACTGGTTGCCAATTGCTGTGATAAAAGCTAAGTTGTCGAGCACCAGCTGTGTCTTCCCTCAGACGTACATACACATTTGATGAGAGTTTGTTAGTCATTTTAATATTTTATCATATACAAAATTCAGTCATAGTTGCAACGGTTATTGATTATAAAGATGAACTACTACTGTGAGATACATGAAAACAACGTAGACTGTTCAAAGATTCTTAGTTAGTAGAAATGACAATGTGATGTACAGGGTAACAGTGCACTGCAACAAAATACTGTACAATGTAACAGTGCACTGCAACAAAATGATGTACAATGCGACAGGTCACTGCAACAAAATAATGTACAATGAAACAGTGTACTGCAACAAAATTATGTACAATGTGACAGAACACTGCAACAAAATGACGTATAGTGTTACAGAACACTGCAACAAAATCATGTACAGTGTTACAGTCAAAAAGATCCCCACGAAATCGGGGAATGTATAGACTTGAAAACTTTTTACTACAGAGAGAAAAAGAAAAAGCTGTTACATCCTAAAACAGTGGACACACGTCGTTCAAGAACTGAAATCCTTCTATTTTTGTATTCGCGAAGGCGCTTCCAAACTTTGCCTTCAGTGACGAAAAGAAATTTAATGTCTGGTATGAATTTTGCACACAAAATGTCCGACTTTGATCCAGGACTGGTAAAATTGATACCCAAGTAGTCACTCGAAAACAAAGAGTGGTATTATAAATGATCTGGGCATCGATCACTGAAACCGGAACAAGTTCATTGGTATCTGTGGAGGAAGTTGTTGAAATGAAAAACATACCCGAACGACATTTCTGCAGTCATTTTTGCATGATGTTCAAAATCATCTGAAAATACCTGTAGTCATTTAAGCAAGACTCCGCTTCCTCAAATAGAGCTAAGGAAACACAAGAGTGGTGGGCATCCAATGTTCACCATTTCATTAAAAAGAACTCATTTCTGACCTCCTTTATCACCAGACCTGAAACTCCTCTATTATGGCGTATGGTTCATAATCAAGAACACAAATAGAGAATAAAATTTCAGACGTATCAAAAGTTGAAAGAACGGAAGTCAAAACTTGAAAATGAAAATGCAAAATTCCCTTAAAAAGTCATTCGTGACTCGTGCAGGTCATTCTCTAAACGTCTTCAGCTTGCTATCAATGCATACGGCCTTTTGATGACAAAATGTATTGAATAAATTCTATTTATTTTCAAGTATTGCATATATAACTTACTATTTTTTCCATTTGTATACATTCGCTAGTTTGGTTAATAAACGTAGGACTCTGTGAAACGTTTCTTTAAACACGAGTTACTTTTAGTTACCAGTAGAAAGGCCCATAGAAGACGAATAGTAGGCACTTTAAAGACAAGTAAAAGGTTCTTAAAGACGAACGAGGCCGTCATTTATGAGTTAAGGGGCCTAAAATATAAGTCAAAGACCCCATTAAGACGAGTAAAGGTTTTGATATGACTTGGAGGTACTATTTACGACTCAAGGTCCTATAATTACTTGTCTAAGGCTTCCTGATTACGAGTCATTGACCCCTGAATGTGTCAATGCTCCTTAAGTCAATGGCTCCTTGAATACGAGTCAATGGCTCTCTCAATACGAGTTAATGACCCTTACATACAAGTCAATGACCCCTTTAATACGAGTTGATGGCCGCCTGAATGGGAGCCAAAGGCGTCTTAAATAAGAATCAATGGCATCTTAGATGCAATTTGGATGTGTAATATACGAGTCAAAGTCCTCTAATTGCTTTTCTAAGGCGTTATGATTACGAGTCAATGGCCCTTGAATACAAGTAAAATTCTCTTGAATACAAGTCGATGGCCTCTTGAATACCTGTTAATGGTCCTTCAATACGGGTCAATGACCTCTTGAATACGAGTACAGATTAATGGTCTTTGAATAAAAGTCAACGACCCCTTGAAAAATTCAGCGCTCTCATTCGAGTCGATGGCCTTCTGAATACGAATCAATGGCCCTTTCTGAAGTTCATCATTAGCAAAAGTAGCTACCAGGAAGAAGAGAAATATTTTCGTTAGTCATGGATATACTCCCGCGTTACTGTGTCACAGTAGAACCTGCATCTCATCATCACATCTACGATACAGCTCTTTCTCATGAAAAACTTTCCCATACTTTCCTCTTCTGGGGGCTGGTCACCTAGACGAGTCACCCTCCACATGAGGAGGGGGGAGGAGTTGGAAGGGCTGTGGTCTACGAGCAAAAAGAAGCCGAAATGTTCAGTAAATACCAAATGTCAGATAAACGCATGAAATAGTGTCATTCATCATCATTCACCTTGGTAAGTAAACGTTATAGATAAATGAACGTCACAAATAAATAGATGCCACTAAAGCAATATCCAGTCTTGATAAAACAATATCACTCTTGGAAACTCTTTCATCACTGGTGAAAATTTTAAAATCAAAACACTGCTACTTAGACCAACCATTGCCAAAATGGAAGTAAGCATTCGTTCTACTCAAAATACACTCAAGCAAAGCAGCTTTTTGAGGCTGCAGTTCTACACGTGATTAGTTTTTACAGCTGCAGCTGCTAATGAAAGCGGACGCTTCTCCACACAGCTGTACCACAGTCGTGAAAACAGCGGTATTAGCAGCTTTAATAAGGCTTTGAATATGACGACCCCCGTAGATTACTGCCGTCCCGAGGGCCCAGTCTTGGCAGCTCTCGCATCATTTTCTTTATTGCTATCGCTGAATTTTTTATCAAAGTTGGAGCCTTTTTGATGACGTTTGTTGTTGCTTTATTTCTGCGGGAGGTTGCCACCAACATAGTAAATTGAATGAAAATTTTGACGCAAGAGTTACATTACTTTAGTATGTTTTAGTTTCTATCGAAAAAGTTAACTAAATCACAATTAATCAACTAAAAACGGTTAGGATTAATTGCGCACGTGCTTTTTATAACTATGTTCGCTTTGAACAGGTCATACAAATTTGGTACATTGCTGAAATAGTACAAATTAATTTCCACAACAACCAGCAAAAAATTGGGCCTCATTTGTGTGAATTAGAGCAGGAAAAGTCTGTTAAAATGACAAACTAGAACAAAAGCTTAGGTTAAAATGCTGAAATAGAAGGCTGGAATAGAAGGATGGAGGAGAAAATGAAAATAAAGGTTGGACTAGAAGTTTGGAATAAAAGAGTGAATCAAAAGATTAAAAAAGAAGCTGGAGTGACTTATGCTACTAGGTTGGAGTATCAAGCATGGAATAGCAATCATGAATAGCAGGTAGCAAAAGCAAACGGTGACCAGATTGCAATATCAGACAGATGGTGGCTGACTGGATACCACGTTATAATAGTAGGTGGTATTATCAGGACAACTAATAGCAGGCTAAAATCTTGCAGCAGACTGGAATAGCAAACTGGAACTGCAGGTTGAAAGAACAACCTGGAGTAACAGGCGGGGATAGTAGGAATAGCTGGAAAAGAAATAACAGACTTTATAGATCATCAGGAAGAGGAGGAGCAGGCTGGAATAGCTGGAGAAAAATAACTTACTGGAGTGGCTGGGAAAGGAATATCGTCTAACACCTACATATCACCAGCCATAGAAAGCCTGTCGGGCTGTAATGCTGGTTTTCTAATGCAATGAAGTTTGCTCTATGAGTTCCAACCAAATTCAGCGTAAAAATTGGCAGCAAACTGGAGTCGGAAGTTGTAAGAAATTTAAGGCACGTTATTCTATCAAATGAGAGTCTCAATTTTGCCAGCAGCTCGCCTCGTAACGAGCTCAGTGTAATGGCAGATATTGTGCAGGAAACAGCTAGAGGGTATGAGGGGAACGTTGCTATAATTCACCCTACAACGACCCTGCCACAACTTTTCACAAAACACAACTGAGTTACATGGCTCTACATCTCCTCATCTTGTGGTTCTTGTTCTGAACAACTTGCGATCATAGATGCAGTAATGCGTCCTTCTTCCGCCATTGGCAGACGAGCAATGATGTAGAAAAAACACCGCTGGATACGTGAGAAGTATTTTCATGGAAGAATTTCTGAGCTACAGGAATTCAAAGTTTTGAGTGGATAATTCGAATTTTTACTTGGAACAGACTGTAAAGTAATTGGTTTGAAATACAACTGTCATAAAGTTGTTACTTAAAAATATTTTTAACCATTTCATAGAAAAATTCTCCGTCTGTACGTAAAGTTCAATTCGTTAAATCAGAAGCCTTCTTATCCTAATACAAGGGTAAGAAAGTACCTCCCCTGTTGAAGCAAATGAAATTTTACGATTGGCATTGAGCCCTAACATAAAGCGATCGACTCACCTTAACTTTTATGCTATAATTTTCAATCGACGGCAAGGCTGCGCCTAGTAACTTGCAGTGAATAAATTTGACCTGATGAGAAGGCCAGTGTGAAATATTTTATAGCTCTAAAATATTTTTTTTTAATGGTCATTGTGTCATTAAATTACGATTGTGTGTTTTTTTTTATACTTTGTTTACAATATTTCCCACATTTTAGAACGTAAATGAACTAATAATAAATTGTTTCGGAAACCTTGCCTTGTTTCGATCATTGGTCTAATAAGCAGGATAACGATTGCATCACATTGAAATATTCAAATTTACCAATATTTATGCATCCACCATCAAAACTCAGACTCCAGACCTATGTTTTACTCCAATGTTATATGATTGGTGAGTAGTTCTTGGTCTGTGGTACGTGGTCTGTGGTACGTGGTCTGTGGTATGGGGTCTGAGGTGCTTGGTTTTTGGCGCCTAGTCTGTGGTGCATGGTCTGTGGTGCGTGGTTTGTGGTGCGTGGTCTGTAATGCAGGGTCTGTGGTGCGTAGTGTATAGTGCATCGTCTGTAGTGCATGATCTGTGGTGCATGGTCTGTGATGCGTAATCTGTGGTGTGCAGTCTGTGGAGCATGGTCTGTGATGCGTAGTCTATGTTGCATGGTCTGTAGTGGGTGGTCTGCGATGCGTAGTTTGTGGTCAATGTTTGTGGCGCATGATCCATGATGCACGTTTGTTGTGCATGATTTGTGTTGCACGTTTGTGACGCGTGGTCTGTGATGCATGATCGATGGTGCACGTTTGTTGTGTATGATGTGTAGTGCATGATCTATGGTGTAAGTCCGTGATACCTTTCTGTTTATCATCAAGTGATCTAGACCATTGATTTCAATGTAGTTTTCTTAACATGTATACATTTATGTCTGACTCATTCCCTGCTTCAATAAATGTACAGAAAGTTTCTCTTACTCACAGTTTACAGAGGGTGCTGGACACAAAAACATCTATCACAGGAAAAAGTCATTTACGAGGACATAAAGTAGTGCAAGATGTGTTGTACTGATAGGATGAGTAAATTTGTACATGATGTGTTGAATATAAGCGATGCCTTCACAACAATCCCAAAAACACATCAATCCCTTTAAGCAGCCGGTCGTTCTGCACAACCAGGGAGGTCGAATTCACCATTATCATAGACAACAGTTAATTAACTAATTAACGTCTAATTAATTGCTGTTAGAGCTAATTTTAGGAGTCATTCACAGTCACTTGGGCTCTAAATCATAATCCTAATAATTCTTGCACGTGCCTTTAATGCTCGTTAACCTTTTGTTGATCGTTTTGTTTTTTGTTGATCAAAGCTCAATTCACGCATAATTCCTTGACTGATGTATATCTTGCGCTCCTTTGACCGTTTCTACCTCAGACGCAAAGGCTACAATAGAAGGCTTGCGTTCCTTCAAAGCAATTCCTGATTGTCTGTCGTGTTGTCTGTTGTTTAAATGATAGACCACGTGCCGTGAGCGGGCTATGAAATTTTCTGACATGCTTTCAGGCTCACAATCTGGTAATTAATCAAAGATCGAAGCTCTACAACATCAATTAACCTTCAGGATTTGATTGGAAATGCGGACACAAAGCGTGTTCGAAAACACTTACACACGTACACACAGTTCAGTACTAAGCAGTTATAAAAGCACAAACAGACCAGAACTAAACAGTTACACAAGTGCACATACAAACTGTCACTAAACAGTTACATAAGCACACACAATTTGGCATTAAACAGTTACAAAATCACACACAACTCAGCTGCAAGCACAGACCTATGTTGAACTCGACCACGCTCCTGCATGCACATTATTCTGGTCTCAGTGTTAATTTCAATATTCCACGGCACAATAAACTGGCGTTCCTGCGTGGTCGTGAGAGACACAAACACGACACGGAAGTCGGAGCCCTGGACCTATTAGGTTGTTACAGAAATAATGGCTGCTCGAAGGGCTTGAAGGCTTCTGAAATCGGCCATTATTTTTGTAACAACCTAATAGAAGTGCAGCAGAGGAGGATTGGAGAAGTCTGGAGGGATGCAGCGATTGGTGAGCGTGTGATGCAGTGCATTGTGCCTACTTATTAGAAATTGGGAGGGAAAAGGTCAGGGGGAAAATACAGTTAATTGGGACAAAATTGACAGTTGTTTGATGGCGGGAACTATACACTGGAAGCGAAATTTTTGAATGTGCTTTCAAGATTCGTTATTTAAAGTGATTACCATGGGTGCAAATGCTCTCTAACGAAATGCACTACGTTTTGATTGACATAATATTTTGTCCCCTTGATGGTATAGAACTTTTTGTGTACTTAAAAACCTTACCGTAGTTGACCCGTGGCTAAATTTTTTGCCTGGGGTTCCGACCGCTGGAGATCAACAAAAGCTGCAAATACTTTTTGAAAACCAAAAAACATTTTTCAAAACAGTGATCTCTAATTTCAATTTCCTGCCTCCGAGCCAATAGCGTCGTAGTATTGTCGTTGCATAGGTACAATTCTTGCAGAATTTCTCAGTAGAATTTCAGCGTCAAAAGAAACCTAAAATAAGGCTGAAAAAAGTTTAAACCAGGCCTCAGTAGGTCTTGAAGTTAATCGAACTTTGCTCAACTAAATAGTTTCCCCAAGTTAGACACCAGGCTTAAGACCTTCCGACCGTAGACTGAATCTCCTCGTTACTGCTGAGCGAGCAACACATTTCTTCTGTGAAAAAGTTTTCTCGGCAATGTGTTTTTTTTTGTGCTCGTGTGGAGCACAAAAAAACAATCCTTTCCTGAAACTGCTATGTGTCCCGATATGCTTATGCTGAAAATGACCTAACACATTAATTCTTAATATTGTTTAATTAATATAGAATAATAACAATAATAATTCTTAATATTTATTCATTAGTATATTGTACGAGTGTGACCACGAAAGCAGTAGTATCAAAACAGAAATGAAACTGAAAACAATGAACAATATATAAATTATATCTTTTTACTACAAGAACAGCGTGCTTTTCCGCTATTTTGAAGGATGATTCACATGTGAGGATAATTTTTTATTTTCAATCTTGATATCTCATGAATCCTGTAATGACGCTGCTTGAAATATGATACATAATCTCTCAGTTTACTGACTCTTCATAGTAATTTTAGATTACGTAAAATATACATTTTAGTTATATAGTTCCTAAGTTATTAAAGATCTTTGATATTCGCGTTTCAAAACATTATGAGTGCTAATAACATTGGATTAGTATCATTCAAGTTATACATCTTTTAGGAACACAAATTTGATGCATTTAACTTGATGCATATGAACACGATGGACAAGAAATTATGGCACATCAACTTGATATATGTTATCGTGATGCATAAATTCTATTGTTAATATTTACCCAGCAACGAGCTCGGGTAATAAATCTCCACTGCTTTCAAAATGAAAATGTTGTTTGTTTCAAGCAGGGAAAAGCCTATTTTCAATTTTTTACTTTATTTTTGTGTTTTTACTGATGTTGGAAACATATTTCTTTCTTCCCCTCTATTTCCACGCTTCCTTGGAGACAACGTATGTTATGACAATTGCAGTGACAAAAAAGAATTAATAATTGCCATTTTACTCAAAATGCATGTCATTGAACAACGATTATTGATGTCAGTGTAAAAAACTAAGATAAATGAAGCATCGCTGATTCTAGAGCACAGTGAATCTTAATAGCTCTATAAATTGTGCAGAATTTTGTAGCCTATCACTAATCATACAAAATTCGACGTAGCTCTCATATTTTATGTTTGCAAGAAGCGAGAGTTCAGTGTTTCTGTGATGAAAGAAGTAGTGAGCAACTAGCATTTGTGATCTATATTTTTAAAAGGACCTCATGTTTAGACAAGGCGTCCGTTATGCGACACAGGTTTGCAGGCAAGTGCTGCAGCTCATAAGCGAGATAAATAAGAGAAAAATAATCTTTATGCAGCACCACTGCACACAGACCCTTTTAATTACATGATGCGTAGACACGTTGTAGCTCACAAAGAGTGCAAGTTCTGAACATTCTAAAGATGACGCTTATCCAGGGTGCGGCAACCTATACTTTTTTCAAAGCCCTTTGCATTGAAGAAAGAGAAGTTATGTTGCCGCACCCTGTAGCTCATGCTTACATGTTCCTACGTGATTTAGCATCTGTCAACAAGATGCAAATTTTGATACTATAGTAAAATGGTGAATTTATTTGAATATTTCACTGCAAACCAAAATTTTTTGTAGTAAACTCCTACGTAAAGTTGCGGTGGACACTATGCAACCTAGAAATGCACAAGTGGTGACCTAAAGTAGCTTATAAAAGGCTTCCTAGTTTCGATATTGGTTATAAAATTAGAAATCCTACACGTTATGTTCATCCTTCTACTGAAAAGAAAAATACTTGAGGCTGCTCATATTTTACTGCTCACTCTTTCTTATCATCTTCTACTTAAGCTATCCACATAAAATTCTTTTTAAAATAATCTCCATGTAAGTCGAAACTCAAATATCATAACTTATTTCCAGCAGTACTTATAATAACCAGTCAAATTAGTATTTTCATAATTATCAACATTTTAATGTTATTTTCTGCTTCCACATTTCCTAAGTTATATACTGGTGCCAAGTTTTAACTTTAGGATGTTCACAAACACGTTCAAATCAGCAGCTGCCAAAAATCATCACGGGCTGTTGAGTAGGCGGGTGAAAACTCTATACACAAACGTGCTTTCGTCGAAGCACGTGGGTTAATTAATTTCACGAGGCAGAAGGATGCCAACAACAACAACAATCTCAAATTTTCCTTTTCCAGTCTATGCAGGGCTGGAATTGGATTGAGATTGTAAAGCGACCATATTGTTCCTATCGCCTCATTCTGCCACCAGCTTGGTCGACTGGTGAGCGAACCTGCTTGCGGTACGGGAAGACCAGGATTCGAAGCCCGTAGCCGCCGTGGTTGGTTTGTGTATGACCATCGGTGGCTAGAATTAAGGCATGAGACTTGGGTACTGACCCAAGAATGGGCCAAAAGGCTCGTTCCTATCGCCTCATTCTATTCTAATACAGAAAAATTAAGTGTCAACTTCACACGGGAGTTCGCAAGACATTTAACCAACAATTTTACGCACAATTTTTGTCGAAAATAAAAGTTTTAAATGCTCCAATATTGTCTTATATTTTGTCAAGTAATTGTATAATGTGAAAATTGGTTATTTAAGTTAAATTAAAATGATATTCAGGTACAATTTTTTTATAATTTAATCGTTAGGTTTTATTAATTGATAGTGTATAATTATTTTCGACTTTTACAACATTAATGGGCAACTTCATAGGCGGAACGTAATTTTAAGAGAAGATTTAGTGTTTCTTCAAAATCTGAGAAGATATTCAAATGCAGTACTAGAAATCCTGTCGAAAGAGTTCGGTATTAGGGCTATTTATCTCTTTATTAATTCAAAGAAAATGTTTGATATGGCTGTGCTAAAGTATTTCAAGTCGATAGTAATAGTTTAGATTGAGTTCTAACACCAGCATAATACAATACATTTATGTAATTAATGTTATAGTCACTTTCAGCGTTAAATAAACCTGTGAAAATTCTCGTGAAATTGAAAAAGAATCTAAACGTTGTTTACATTCCATGGAGGCTTTGAAGAAAACAATGTGAAAAATAAACACCAAATTATGGGGTAAATGAATTGGCAGAGTCCAAGAAAACGGCGACACAAGCCATGAACTTACAGCTGCCTTAATTTATCAAATACTCTTGTTTAAGAAACATTGAGGTATTCAACTTCCTCAAAATGTAAAAAATAAAATGTTGTCAGCAGTAAAACAAAATAATATTTCCAAGAAAATAAATCTTGTTATCCGCGGCTTAAATTTGAGAGAATTGTGATCAAGAATGCTACTGAAAATGCATTGGTAAAAGTAATATTAAATATCTCTGCTTACAATACACATGAAAAGTAATGGACTAAGAAGGTTCTTTTCTGAAAAAGAAGTCTTTTGATGCTCTCAATAAGTTTGGAACACAAATTTTGAACTTTGGGATACTTTATTCGATATCATTTTGGTTGTAGGATACGACGAAGCAGCAAAACTCTGCACCGACGTCGTTGAATTTTGGAGGCAGCAACATAATTTGAGTCATTTCCTCATCAAATATCACTTGAGAATATCACGTTGTAGAAGAAACGATAAACTTACAGATACACTGAAAAAATCTGTAGATTCATGTCGGTAAATCCGCCAAAACATCATTATTGAGATGTCGTCAAACTTTCCAAAAAGACAACAACCCAATACAAACATCAAGGCAGTCGAGTTATTGGCTCGTGAAGCAACGTGTCAGTGTTATCGAGTGCCCCTACTTTCAGATTTGAATCCTATAGAAAATCAATGGAAACGATTGAAAAATACAATCAGAGATTGGATGTTTTTATACTTAGTAGAATTACAGTGAACATGGGTGGAAAATCAGGAGAAAGTCTAAACTTATGTATCTGATAGGAATGCATAATTATTCAGAAGTAGCTTAAAAAGTATTCTGGCTTGTTAAGTATTGCTACTAAACATCAGGGGCATACTTTTTTAACGGTACACATATTTTTGAGCTAATTTTACTTTTTTCGTTTTCATAGAAGTTATTCAAAGAAATCGTCAGGATGACTGTACTGTGAGTAGAATATTTACGTAAACACCATTCTTAAATGTTTCGTCGTGACCTCTGATTTCTTAAATAGAATTAATTTTTATGAAAAATCTTTACATTAAACATCACAAAAATTTACTTGACCGTTTCGACCGCACACCCCGTACATATAACAGTACTTACTGCATTTCCTGCGTACCATAATCTTACATAATGAGTCCGTCTCCAACCCCATAATACCACATAGTGAAGGCAACACATCCTATACTAATACTGTTTGGTCTCAGCCCTAAGCCTTCACACTGCTTGCTCTCTGCTCTAAATCCATACACTGTTTTGCTCCCATCTTGACCAAACATATTGCTTACTGTCGATCCTAGCCCCACATAATGTTTCTCCCCAGCTGAACCCCGCGTGCAGTAACCTTCCTTTTCACCCAGTAGCCGGAGTGAACTCACTGCGCATGAGCGCAACGTCTAGCGTTCATGTATCTGGAGCACTGCAGTGCGATTCAATAAGCCTGAGAACACGACTCTCTCCCT